>JAPYZC010003709.1:0-11500 GCA_030522665.1 Ichneumoninae sp. A BG-2022a | reverse complement strand
GAATAAAAGAGAATTACAAACACTTCTCGATCGGATAAAAATCTGAAAAAAATCAAGCTTATGGAAGATGCTGATAAGATTGTTCGTCCATAATAATGAGTGAAAAATGTTATTCGTTTCCTTTATGTTAAAATTTGTTTAAAACCGTAATGTTCAAGTATTAGATAAAATTCTGAAAAAATTCATACGTATTCAGAAAAATTAACAAGTCAATTTCGGAATAAAAAAAAATTTGGTTGCCGGGTAATTTGTCGCACAATTTTTTGTGCGACAAATTACGTGCGATGCAAAACACAGTCGTTGTAACGTGAATAAATTCTGTCTGCTTCAGGACAAGTCATCTTCAGGGCGATGTTGTACAATCAATCGCGTTAAATATTCCCCAAAATCGGATGTAGCGAAATCCAAATAAACAACTTTTCGTTCGCGCAACGGCCAACCCTGCGTGGACACAACGGGTCGTAATTATTTTAATCTCACCTTTTCTACCCAGGTCTCACCGGCGGTTTCCTTAGCGTGCATTTTTGGTAAACATTGTTGAGTAATTAGGAATTTATTGTACAGACTACCGAAGTTTATGTACAATCTTCGCGTTCACGTTATCGGAACGTGTGAAAATGCGGGTTTAAGAAAATAATGCCGCAATTCGGGCTCGGATATTGCAGAGACTTTTGCATAACCGTAACGAACAATGTATGAGATGAAAAGTGTATGTACACGTTGATTTCTTGTATTCTCGTTATTATTACCTTCTCCTGCCAGGCGCCGCCTTGCTCGTCGCCCTCGCCGCATACGAGATATTCCTCAGCACAAACTTTTCTGATCTGATCCTTCAAGCCTGGAGATTAAAGAAAATGCTTATTAATATTCTATTTTTGTCTCACATATTGTTTTCATATCTTTCGTTTTCAATGTCGCAGTGTACTCGCCCTTCATTTCGGCGCGTGTGTAGTTCACGTTCGGGAACACATCGTTCAGAAGACTGAACAGCAAGGGAATATCCTCGGCCACGAGCTTCGGCACCATCGTCTCGCAAACGGACTGTATGAGAATCTCCTGCTCGGGCAGATTCTCCGCTATCGACGCCTCGTCTATGTCCGTATCGCCGCGATTGTGCATTCCCTCCTTGATCTTCTGGATTCTATCGCGCTTCACGTTGCCAGCGGAAATCAGCACAGACTTGAGCGCTCGGAGACCAAAGTCGTAGTGGGACTGATTGGACAGTTGCTCGTCGCACAATCTGAATAATGAAAGAATATATTGCTTGTAATATTTTTGAAAAAATTTCGTATATGGTTGCTATCAGCTTCGGTGAGAAAAAGCGGAGCTGGGCCAAGTATCAAAAAATACTTCAAGTATTTGTACAAACTACAAACTATCACAAGTACTTTTCGCAATTAGGTTCGTAGCGTTATGTAGACTTTAAAAAAAAGGTCCAAAGCAACTTCCACATGGCTTCTCATTTATTACCATTTTGCGCACAGTTTTCTCTATGGGAAACTTCTTTGATCGAGTTTGACTTTCTGATATATGCGAAAAATTGTAATAAAGGAGGAATTTCTGTGCATCTTCCTACATGTACTTTTTATATTTTTTCGTAACATTAAAAAATGTTTATATTACATAAAATTCATACGGCTAATATTGACTTCAAAATTTGTATTGTACTATATTTCACATTTTGTTAATATGAAAAAAATGTATAAAACAATGTAATTAAAAAGAATGAATCCCATTCTTATTTCTTTTTTAAAACAAATGTTTAAAAATAATTAAAAAAAAAAATTCTCATTAAAACAAATACTTATCGAAAAGTTTAGACAGACAATCATATATCAATAGAAACAGGATGTCACGCTGCTCATCGGGTATCGATGATGCAAGCCTATACTCAAAAAGTATTTATAGTTGGTACTTAAAATCTTAAAAGAAACGTACTTGAAGTAATAAACATTGTTTGTGTACTTCAAGTACGTACTTGAAGCACTAAACAAGTACCCGGGAACTACAAGTACTGCCCAGCTGCGATAAAAAATATCTGCTAGACTGCAAATGAGTTGTAACGTACTTGAAGAATGGAACGATTTTGCAGGCGAGTTTCTCGGCGGATCTGAAACCTTGACTGAACAGCATGACCTCGGCGATGAGTTGTCTGTCCGGAGTGGTCATAGCGAGGGATCTGAAGAGCTTTTTCAAATTATCCGGTAGGTTCGATCGTCCAGCGTAGCCAGGATTCATCGTAATGAAGATAGCCATGTCGGTCGATACTTTGACCTGTTTGCCGACGAGCTCCACGCACAGAGTTCCCCCTTTCTTTCCCTCCATCTGACTCTTGAGCGCTTCCTGTATAGTTTGGACCTGTTGGGAAACCGCCGAGAGCATACGCTCCTCCAGACGATTGAACTCGTCGAAACATCCCCACGCGCCGACCTGACAAAGTCCGACGAATATGCGTCCCATAGCTTGAAAATCGAAGGTCTCGTCGCAATTGAAAACGAGAACGAATCTACCGAGCTGGTGGCCGAGAGCCTTGACCGATTCGGTTTTTCCTGTACCGGCCGGTCCGAACGGCGAACCACCGAGACGAGCCTCGAGCGCTTGAGTCATCGTCAGGTAGCATCGATCGGTCAGCGGTGTCTGCACGAGTCTGTCCTGCACGCCGAGATACTCGAAGCCGTAAAAGAACTTCGCGTTCGCCATGTGAATCGTCAGTTGCTGCAAAACTTCGGTCTGCCGCGGGTCGAAGTAAAATCTCATCTCGCACAGCCACTCGAAAGCCTTCGGATTCGATACTTTGTTGCTGATCAATCGTCTCGTCACGGTTCTCTTGTGCACGAACTCGTTTATCAGATGCTCCAATTTCTTTCGTCTCAGAGCCGGCTGCTCCTGCAGCACGGAATCGGCGAGAACGTTCAGAGTTCCCTCGACCTGCAGTAAAACTCTCTCCAGGGGATTCTTGCTCGGATCTGCCTGAGCCTCGTGCAGCGCTGCTTCCACGTCCTCCGACCACAAAATTTGCGCAGCCAGGACTATGATCTGAGCCTGATAGTTGTCGCACCACGTCATGAAAGCCTGCAAAACGAAATACAATATAATTTTGAAGAGAAAGAAGAAGAAGAATTTTGAAGAAGAGAAAAAAAAATCGATATTTTATTGTCGAAGTACTTAAGGATGAATCGGACATACTTTCCCAACTAAAAATTTAATTCGATCAAAAGTTCAGTACTTTGCCGTATGCCAAAAATGTGAAAAAAAATCAGAGGTATTAATTATGTGAAGATCTTTGATTTAGCATAATAATAATGCCAAAAAGTTATTAACAAATTATTTTAAAAAATAATTGTTACAAAAAATCAGATCTTCTATTTTTTTCATTTTACATGAATTTCTTGATTTTTTTTAGAATTCATATGAATTTTTTAGAAATTTCTTATATTTCATAATATATAAGAAAAATCGAGTAAAAATTGAGGTATCGAGCCCAAATTTGACTAGTGAATGGATTAACATTGGACAATGTTTGGTATTAAATTCGACAAAAATATTGATCGTTAAAATTTTATGATATTTTGAAACTTTGCAACTTTTTTAAACATCTGACACGAGTTTCAGAATCAAACATCATGCGAATAGTAAAATGAGTTACAGTTTCATAATCAACGGTGAATAATCGATTCAAATTAGCCTCAGACCGACGAATTACGAAAATTTCAGTTAGCGATTTTCTGCACAAAATTTTGCGATAAATTTTTACCGTTTCACTCTCATGATCTACAAATATTTTATGTTACGAAAAAAAGTGCAAAAAAAACGTTCACATAGCAATTTTGCGCACAGCTTCCTCCACGAGGGTGTAAAAATTCGATCGTCGATCTTTCTCACAGAGAAACTTCGCAAAGAATTACGAGCAAAATTGTATCAAACGAGTAAGCCATGTGCAAACCACCTTGCCCCTTTTTTAACAAAAATGTAACAATCCTCATCAAAATCCCTCATCGACCTCTCACCTGAGCGTTAATGTTTCCGTCTTTGAACTGTTTAATATCCTGCACGGCTTTGGCTAGGCTCGAGGCGAGCGTGACTCGCATCTCCTTCTCCACGAGTGTGAGCCACTCGTTGATCTTCGGATAGTCGATCGTCGAAACGGGAGTCTGAAAGCTGACTTCCTCGCCCTCCCGCGAGGCTATACCGGTTATCACGGTGCAGTCCTCGTTGAGTAGAATAGCGGCTACGCCGGCGAACATTTTCTTGAAGTGCTTCTGGAGTCTCGCGACGTTTTTGCTGTTGCCGATTATCTCGAGAAGATCCTCGTCGCCCACGAAGTAGAATCGCGGGAAGGAAGTTCTCTCGCGCTCGAGGTACTCGCCGAGGGCTTTCTGAATCTTGCCGAGAAGATCGGCGAGTCGTTCGAGCGCCCTCTGAACGCCGGGAATGTTCAGAACGTCCATGACCATCGGCGACTTCGAGACTTTCTTCATAAGTCCGAGGAACTCGGAGCTGATACTCTGAAACCTCGACGTCTCGACGGGCAGAAGAGTCTTAATATCGGCGCTGCCCGAAAATATTCCCTCGAGATAAACCCACCGACGTTGAACGTCGATCCACACGTCGAACAGCGCGTTTATCCTGTTCAATTTCTCCTCCCACGTGAGCGCCTCTTCCTCGAAGACCTTGTAGTAAGGCGACAATTTCATAGCCGCGACGGAATTTATGTGCTCCTTTACTTTGTTGAAGAGATCGTCCCAGCCCCTTATCAGCCGACACTTGCTCTGATAATTTATGAGATCGAGCTCGTAGGTCTGCCAGGATTCGCGGACCTGCTTCAGGAACTCTTCCAGCGCCATCTCGCCCTGCGCGACGAGAATAATGTCCTTGACGATCAGCTCGTTCTTCTGCAAATTAACGTCCCAAACCTGCCCGAGCGTGAGCTCGCTCAGAATCCAGTTCACCCGAAGCTGCTTCGTCAATTGCTTCCAGTGTCTCTCCTTGAGAGCGTCGGACTTCAGTTCGATTATCATCATGTTTACTTTTATGTAACTCTGAAGCATCTTCTTGACGTACTCGTACGACGAGTACTGTCTCAGTCTCGCCGGCAGTTCCTTGAGTTGTCCCATCATCGTGTCGAGCTGTTGCCGAAGTTTTCGCGGCTGAACGGACAGCCAGGGTTTCTCACGCGTCTCGTCAATCTGCGCCCAGATTCTCGAGAGCTCGGACCAGACGCCGCGCAGGTCTTGGAGCTCCTCGAAGACGACCTGCATCCTGTCCTCGCTCGTCGACACGCCGCCGGGTTCCTGCAGTTCCAGGGCCTCCTTGGCCTTCGCGACGTTGTCGCGCTCCTCCTTGAGCCTCGCGAACTTGCTCTCGAAGAGCTGGAGCTGCGAGAGCGCCTCGTCCGGTCGCAGGTGTCCCTCGACGGGCTTTCCTCGCTCCCAGTCGCTCAGGAAGTCCGTCGTTCTCGACTCCACCGCCTTGTCCTCCGCGACTATCTTCATCTGCAGCGAGGCCACCTGCGTCTGTATGCTCGTGTCCTTGCGCTTTATTATCTCGTTGAAGGCTCCCCACTCGCCCTCTATGTTGTCAACGTGCAGCCACGAGGTCGGGAACTGAAAACGCTGACGCTCGAGTATTCTCTGTCCCTCCCGATAAACGTCGACCTGCTTCTCCCAGGCTTTCATCTTGCGTTTCAGGGACTGCACGTAAGTTATGAAACCAACGGCGTCCGTCGTGCTCGCCGCCTCGATAGATTGCTGCTCTAGGTCGCTCCTGGACTTCGAGACCTGGGAATGAAAACTCGCCATCTCGTTGCCGAGCAACGAGCCGAACTTGCCGAGGGTCTCCTTGTGCCAAGAGTCGTACTTCAAGGAGACTTTGCTCTGCACCTTAGCGAAGTCTATCACGACCGGTCCGAACTCTCGTCTCGTGTCGGAGGTGTCGAAGGTCGTGCGGGTCTTCTTTATGTCGTTGAGACACTTCATCCAGAGATTTATGTCCTCGCCGAGTTTGCCGTAGAGGTTGTCGGGCTGAAGGTCCCAGAGGGCTTGGTATCTCAGCCACTGGTCGACGTACTCGGCCACGTCCCGCATCTTAGACTCGACCGCGTCGTAGGCGGCCTCGAGCGGCTGCTTGCCGTTCGGCAATTTCGTCAGCAGGTTTCTGTACGTGCCCGACTCGGGCTTGTCCAGACCGACCTGGTAACGCGAACTCTGGAGACGCGACTGCGACGTGACGATCGCTTGCCACGCGAACAGTTGCTGCATTATCTGGAATCTCGCGTCCTCGATGCTCGGATAGAGATACATCGTCTGATTCGTTATTCTGACTTCGTGAATTTGATTCTGGATCTTTGGATCGCCGCCGGGTTTGTGCGTCGGCTGGGCCGGCGCGTCCGTGTCCATGCTCAGGTCGACCTCCTTTTTGTGACCCATCAGCGCGTCCGTCCACGCCTTCACGCCCGCTTCCAGACGCGCAGCCAGATTCTTCTCCACCTCCTCGTCCAACCTCGCCACCCAGATGTGCAGGTTCGAGTAGTTCTTGAGCGAGAGCTCGTCGACGGACTTTTGAATCTTCGCTAGAATGTCCGCGAAGGTGTTGGCCGAGTAGGGACAAGTCTCCAGCGAACGGACGTCCACGTCGAGCTGCTCCTCGACGACCAGAAGATCCTCGACCTTCTCTTGGAAGAGAATCACTATGTCGGAGAGACGCTGCACGTAGGGATCGAGCTTGTAACTCTCCCAGACGAGCGCGATGCCCTGGAGACGAAAAGTGATTTTCATTAGTGTTTTTGTCGTTTTGTTTTTGGAGGCACTGTTAAAAAAATTCAGGAATTTGATGTGACGGACTAGAGTGTTTTCACGCAAATACTGGTATATTTAATTTTATGTACAATCGTGATGAAAAAATAATGTTCAGTGTATTAAAAATATTGGAAATACTTTTATTTTTAATAATTTACTTAAATTGATTACTGTGAAAGTGACTATAATTTTTATAATTGATTTATGTTTGTTATGTTATGATATAATTGATAGATGTTTTTATTTGTTTCGGTATAATTTATTACTTTAATTTGAATGAAAGAGTATATTAATTTTTAAACAATATTGTACATTAAATTTAATGTAGTTTTTTTTGCATAAAAACTTTGAGCCCGGGACATTAAATTAACATTTTTTTTTTTTTTACAGTGCAAATATGTTTACCGACATACGAACCTCCGAAATCAGGGACAGCACGTCCTTTCGCATACCCGCGACCAGTGGAATTATGCTCGCTTTGTCCTCGATCTGAGGAACATGAAAGTTTTGTTAGATATTTTTTGTAGCAATTAATTCACGGACTGACAATCACGATTACACTATACGTATACACGACACAAATAACATTGTCATTCGAATAGTTTCGGTAATACAGGTCGTAGTGAGGCGGATGTTTCAGTAATTGATTCAATCATTCAGGTGAAAAAAAATTGGGCCCCTCGCTCGGTATGGAAAGTCTCAAATATCAATAATATTGATAATATTTATCGTCCTTGAAATTATTTTTTTAGAGAACGATTCCTGTCCGTTTATGGCTCGCGAGTAATGTTGCTTCAGTGACTGAAATATTTATCGGGTAATGGAAAATTAGGAATTAGCAATTTGTTCATTTTTTTTCGAAGCGATATTCAAAATAATGTCAAATGCGCGAGATTTTTCGACAGTATCGGTATTAGAGCTCGTGGTGAGGCGGATGTTTCAGTCATTGATGCGATCATTTAAGTGAAAAAAAATTGGGCCCCACGGTCGGCAAGGAAAGTCTCAAATATTATTAATATTGATAATGATAATATTTATCATGCTTGAAATTATTTTTCTAGAGAACGATTCCATTCCGACGATGGCTTGCGTGTAAGACGATTATTGCTTCAGTGACTGGAACATTTATCGGAAAATGCAAAATTAGGATTTATCGTTATTTTTTATGTCTTTATCGTTATATTTTTTCGAAGTGCGAGATTTCTCAACTGTCGAAACGAGGGTTTTTCGGCAAAAAAATATAAGAGGTAAGAAATGTATCAAGATGCAAGCTCGCGGTATGGATATACATAGAGGCGATGAAAAATCTTACAGTATAACATGACGGATTACGACAATTCGGTTTGCAGGGAAAAAACACGCCTGGAGACGTGGTCTCTGGGCTACACAAACTAAGCAGGCATGTACGATTATAAGTTGCGATATTAATTAAGGCCAAGATGCATTATTGAGCGGATATGAATCGTGTTTATGACTACCTTTAACGTGGGACAGTGGGGACTCCGATTGGTAAGCTAAACAAAATTGTGGAGATCGGAGGAATTAAAACCTTCCACAAAAAAGATGAATCAGTGGCCTCACGATCTTTCGTGCTATCGACTAGCGTTGTTATTATTATCATATCTGTGGGACGACTGAATTTATCTTTTGGTGCAGTATCGGATGATCTTTTTTGGTACGATCTTTTAAAAAATGATTTACTTTTTCTTAAAATTGAGGAGATCGGAGGAATTAAAACCTTCCAGAAAAGATGAATCAGTGGTCTCACGATTTTTCCTGCTATCGACTAGCGTTTGGTTATTATTATTATCGTATCGGTGGGACGACTGAATTTATCTTTTGGTGCAGCATCGAATGATCTTTTTTATCATGATCTTTTAAAAAATGATTTTCTTTTTCTTAAGGAGGGAGTCTCGCTGCGCGCTGACTTCGCATAAGATCGACAACAATAAGAGAAAATTGTAAGTACTTCTTGATGGTGTAAAAATCTGAAAAAAATCATGTAAACTAAAGGTACTGAGAAGATAAATTTTGCATAATAATAATTGCAAAATGTTATTAACAAATTCATCAAAAAATTAATTGGTTAAGAAATTACCCGGCAACAAAACTTTTTTTTTAATGCAAATGATTCTTTTATTTTTCTGAATACGTATACATTTTTTCCGATTTTTACGTAATCGTTGATTTTTGTTCTTTAAAAAAATAAAAAATCAACGATTACTTAAAAATATGAAAAAATTCATACGTATTCAGAAAAATAAACGAATTGTTTTCATTTTAAAAAAAGTTTTGTTGCCGGATAATTTGTTAACCAATTAATTTTTTGATGAATGTGTTAATAACATTTTGCAATTATTATTATGCAAAATTAATCTTCTCAGTACCTTTAGTAGATTTTTTTCAGATTTTTACGCCATCAAGAAGTACTTGCAATTTTCTCTTATTGTTGTCGAACTTATGCGAAGTCAGCGCGCAGCGAGACTCCATCCTTAAAGTTGTGGAGATCGGAGGAATTAAAACCCTCCGGAAAAGATGAATCAGTGGTCTCATGATTTTTCGTGCTATCAACTAGCGTTTGGTTATTATTATTATCGTATCGGTGGGACGGCTTAGTTTATCATTTGGTGAAGCATCGGATGGTCTTTTATGTTATGATTTTTTAAAAATAGTTTTCTTTATCTTTAAATTATGAAGATCGGAGGAATTAAAACCTTCCACAAAAAAGATGAATCGGTGATCTCACGATTTTTCATGCTATCGACTAGCGTTGATTATTATTAATATCGTATCTGTGGGACGACTGAATCGATCCTTTGGTGAAGCATAGGATGATCTTTTTTGTTATGATTTTTTTTTCTTATGCATTATATATATGTTAACTTGAACAGGATGAGCGAACGAAAAGTTATTCGTCGCGTACTCGCCTTTTCCAAGGTTCTCTCGTAAGTTCGAATGCTCTCGATGAGGCTGATCGCGAAGGGGTAGAGCTGATTGGCCTGGTGCGCCTTGTTCACGATAGCGAGCGGTACTCGAAATCCGAGATTCTTCAGGTTCCTTACTTCCTTGGACAAGGTGATAATTTCGGGCAGGAAGTTGACTTTCAGCTTGAGGACGTTTCCACGCCCTGAACGCGAACGAACACTCTCGATAGTGAAAATTCGTCCAGTCACGCCGATATTTCGTTGCTGAACTTTACGAGCCCAGTCATCGAATATCTCTTGGGTCGAGAGCTTCAGACGAAAACTATCACCGTCCGCCTTCAGCTTTTGTCCTTCGATGTGGTTTTCCCAACCTTTTCCTGTAACATATTCCAAAAAAAAATATATATATATACAAATCCGATAATCCATACAATGTTTGCATACAGTCAATTTTTTTAATTATTATTTTTCCCTGACAGGGACTAGAACTCGTGTAATAAAATGTTTGTAATGTCAGTAGTTTATATTATTAGATTAAGGGTAAATTCGCCTTTTTTCAGCCATTTCCAGGTGCATTTTCGGGAAATTTTTTAAAAGAAAATTTGTTGTGTTTATTGCATTAAACTGAGTGAATATTTTTATTGATGTTATTATTACTTAATGCAGGCATTTTTTGTCCCCCAATATTGAATCGTCACGGTGTTGCAGTGAGATTCAAAGAGTATTTCGAATACTTCCGAATGGTACAGAAATCTGACAAAATCAACGATTCGGAAGGTGTTAACAACATTGATTTTACACATGAATATTTCCGAGAAGTTATTAACAAACCAGTGAAAAAAAAACCTAACTTTATTTTGCCAAAATTGATTCGTCAATCGATCCGAATATATTTGATATTTTTCCGATTATTTCGTCATTTTCGAAAACCTCTCATCGAAAAGTGTCTAGGCTGTATTTGTGTAAAACTGTCTAAGCTGTAGTTGCGATACTTTAGATCGATTATCCACCAACTTCTTGAACGTAGTCTTTTTGTGAAAACATATCCAAATTTCGTGACATTTGATGATTTTTGCTTCCTCAGAGACGAAGCTTTTTCAATTGATTTAGATGAATTGACGAATCAATTTTGGCAAAAAAAAAGTTAGTTTGCCGGTTTTTTTTATTGAAAACTTTTTCCTCTAATTTATTAATAACTTCTTGGAATTAGTAATAGGCAAAATCAATGTTCTTAGCGCATTCTAAATGCTTGATTTTATCAGATTCTCACGTTTGGCTCGCAATGCAACGATGCAACCTGCTTAAGGACTCAACATTGTCTGACAAAAAAAACTCCTGCGTTGTGTAATAATGTCAATAAAAATAAAAATATTCTCTGCGTCTCATTGCAAGGGACACCAAAATTTCCTTTTGAAAACAATTCCTGACGATACTCCAGGAAATGCCCGAAAAAGAGCGATTCTACCTTTACATTTACGGTTGATTGAATTAAGGATGCATCACACATACATTCCCAACCAAAAGTTTAATGCGATGAAAATTTCAGTACTTCGCGATATGCCAAAAATCCGAAAAAAATCAGCCGCATTATGTATGTCAAGAACTTTGATTTTGCATAATAAATAATGCCAAAAAGTTATTAACAAATGATTCGAAAAATTAATTGTTTAAAAATAAATCAGCCGACTTCTTATTTTCTCATTTTAAATGAATTCTTTGATTTTTCAGAATTCATATGAATTTTTTCAGAATTTTCTATCATTTCAAAATTTTTTTTTTCGA
>JAPYZC010003708.1:0-21378 GCA_030522665.1 Ichneumoninae sp. A BG-2022a | reverse complement strand
AAAAAATGCGGCACCTCTCAAACTTAATTGTCAGCGACCGTCTTTCGCTGGATTTTTTTATCAATTAATATATATAGTTCTATGGGGTGGGAGCTTAACCTTTTGCCATTTTTCGTATTAAACACAAAAGACTACAAATGAAAAAAATTATTAAAAATATGTATTTTGGGTTCGCTACAAATAATTACAAAAAGTTAATCTTCCACCCCGTAGAATGATATATATCGATCTAAAAAAACATTTCGCGAAAGGCGGTCGTTGACAATTAAGTTTAAAAGGTGCCGCATTTTTTGGGTACAAACGTCGAATGCGGCTCCTCTTAGAATTTTTTGCTAGAGATGAACTTTCGTGAGGTTCAATTTGAGATCAAAATCTAGACTTAAAAAAAGTGGGAGTAAAATAATAAAAAAATGTCTTTTTTGTGAAACACCCTAATCTATATAGACATTCCCCCTGGAAACTATTCGCTACAGTTGGAAATACCATCCTTTTTCTCAGTGCACCACTAATTTCGTTCATTGAGCGATTATTCTGAAACGCTGGGTGGCGTCTGTTGGGGGTTGCGCGGTTTTATTCACCTTCGTTATATGTACGGCGACAGAATGATAAACAATCAAAAATAAAAATAAAAAAAGGACAAAAATCTGTGCCGGCGCGGTCGCTTGCTTGCTCCGATTCTCTGCGGGGTCGCCGGACAATAAATTAATTCTGCCTCGTGTCGCTGCCACTGGCGCGATACACTTTTGGTTTTTATTTTCTTCATTTGATGTCACGGTTTGTCTGCTCCTCTTCTTTTCACGGATACTTGAACGTTTCTTTTTTCGTATTATTTATTATCAAGTAATTATTTGTCTTTGTACGACAAAACGCGCGGGACCGTTTCTCGATGACGGTAATACCCTCGTTCCATAAATGTCGACGAGAGGTAAAGTGATTTTCCTATATTTTTTTGATTACAGAATCACAAGCGAGCTGGGACGAATGGTGGACGTACGATGGAATATCGGGTGAGTAAAATAATGCTCTACATGCTCGTTATATTCGTTATAATTCTCATGAATCGGAATATTTCTGGCTTCAGGTGGCGCTTATTCTCGATATTTAATATTGAAAAAAAAATTTAACCACCATTGTTCGGGCATGGCGAGTAACGTCATATTGAAAATTTAATAACTATAACTTTCGGTATTGGCACGGGTTAATTTTATGCAAAGTATAACATATATCTACGTTCATTCGGCCTCTCCCTCTATCTATATATAACTATATATAGAAATACGGATATATATATATACATATAAATAGATATTGTACCTGTTGAGAATTTCGTAGGGGCTCAGTTTGGCTAATTTCATGAGCCGGCACGAATTTTTATCGTCGGCTTTAGAAACAGCCGGTGTTCACGTACGGTTCGACGCTCCGAGCCCGCACCACCTTTCGGCAAACTTATTACCAGGTTCGACACAGCGGGTCGCGAGTGGATTTTTAGAGGCCGCCCTGCGAAGGTTTCATAACCCGGGCAGATGCGACCCCGATGTTTTACAACCAATAAGCGAATGAGCTTTTTCGTATTTCGTTCCTTTCCATCGTGAGCCTCAGACTTTGCTTCGCCAACTATCTTTTTTTTACCGAAAAATCGATCGCGAATGATCGATAATTTCATCGGTCTTCACATCGCCAGGGGAAGATTCTCGCCGAGGCGAATCACGCTCCTCTCGCATATTCGACCAACTTGCGCACAAAAAGAGAAGAAAAAGAGAGAAAGAAAAATCGTCCAAGAACCGATGTTAAAGTAAGCCGAAGGATTCGAGAGACAAGTTAGGGCACCATCCGAGGTCGAGAGAGGGTGCAGCCTCGAATAGGAATCGTCGTCCTATATAAATGCGGAAACATAATATCGGTTTCTCGGGGCCGCAAGTTTTTACTGTGGACTCGGACTACGTTTCGGCCGACGGGGATGGCGTTGGGTGTACGAAGGGGTGGCTTATTTCAAGCGTAAGTAGTGCAAACTCTCGTCGAGTCAGCCGCGTTTTGTCCGAGAACGGTCTGGCCGAGAGGGGAAGACGCACCCCCTTGCACTCTCTTTTCAGCCACACTCGAGCTTCCGCGAACACGGGGTTGGAATTAAGAAAGCGAAATAAACATGCAAATGGCCACTTTCCATCTTTATCACTTCGCGCTGAATGCAAGTGTGTCGACCGGGGGGAACTGGCGAGAGCCGCCGAGTACCTAGGGAAGATTTTTAAAACCACCCTCCGGTTCGGAGTTCCGCCCACCCGGCCTGAAACAGGAATCGAGTCCCCGAGACATTTGTAATCGTGACAATCGATTTTACTAATGGAAAACCCGTGAATATCCGATCGAGCGTGGCTTGCATTGAACAGAGGCGAGTGTCTGCATATATCGGGCACCAGACGGAAAACCTTGATATCTCAGTTGGGCGAAAGTGGGAGAACGCCGGCTGGTTTTAAAGACTCGAGCTGCCGAAGACTCGCCGGTTACCTTGCCACGTATGGAAAAAAATTAAGTCCGACACGTTCGTTTCACATGACCTGGAAAAGTTTTTAACGCGATTTGTAGATTACGTCTGTTTTTCGTATAAGAACTGGCTGGTGGAAAATAGGTCAAAGTGAAGATTAAGAGTAAAAGTGGCGGATATGGTCCGGTTCGTGAATCGTTGATTTACTTAATGGGGCTGGTCTGTATTCACAGTACCATTTTCTTTTTTTACCCAATACACTGGAAAAAAAATACCATTGACTCAAGTAAAATTAGCTTGCGGGCTGCCAATGAAAAAAATTATTATTTCAATTCTACTTTCAATTATTACAATTGCATACTGGTTTGCAATGATAACATGTCAGTTTGGCAGTTTTGCCGTCTTTGTTTCAATGTCATATGGAATTGTACTAATTGAAAGTAGAATCGAAATCGGCATTTTCTGCTTTGGCAGCCCACAAGCAAATTTTTTTTTAGTGCATGATTTTATTGGCAAAAACAAGACAAGGGGTTGATTTTTTAATAAATTGCGCCTCGCAAAATACCAAAGATTTTATATATAAAAAAACACCTGTGACGTTTATAAAGGTATTAAACAAATTCTGGACTAACTAGAAGGATGAAACTAGAGCCGAGAATTTCGTTTTCAAGTATCTAAAGGAAAAGACGCTTTAAAAAATAATTGCCCGATCTTTAAAACCAACCCTGGTTCCGAATTCCACCCTCGCTGCGTGAAACAGGAATCGTGTCCGCCAGACACTTGTGATCGTGGCAAGCCCTTGAATATTCGACCTAGCATGTGTTGCATTGATCGGAGGTGAACATCGGCATATATCGGCCACCAGACGGAAAAGCTTGATATAAGATATCAAGCGCGAAAGTAAGAGAGCACCGGTTGTTTCGAAGAGCTCAGCTGCGAAGTCCAGATGACTCATAGCTCACCTTGCTACTCATGTAAAAAAATTGAGTCTAACACGTTCGTTTTAGTTGGCCTCGAAAAGTTTTTAAAGCGATTTATAAATTACGTCTGTTTTTCGCATAAGGACTGGCGGGTGGAAAATAGGTCAAAGTGTAGATCAAGGGTCAAAATGAAGAATGTGGTGCGGTCCATTTATCGTTGATTAACGTAATGGAGCTGGTCCATATTCACAGTGTATTTTTTTTATTACCCGCTATGATTTTTAGGGGCAAAAACAAGACTAAGGGGTGCTGAAAATGCGCATTACGAATTTAAATAAGTTGCGCCCTTTGAGATACAAAATTTCTTATGTAAAAAACAAACGAGACTTTTCTAAAGGTGTTAAAAAAATTCTGGATCAGCTAAAAGGATGAAACTGGAGCCGATTGTTTTATATTTACGTGTGTAAAAGAAGAAACAGTAGAAGTTTTGAAAAATTGTTGCTTGAACGATTAAAACCACCCCCATTCCGATTTCCATCTTTTCGGCCGGAAATAGCAATCGCGTACGCGAGACATTTCTGATCGTGCCAATCGACTTTACTAATGGAATAGCCTTGAATATTCGACCGAGCGTGTCTTGCATTGAACAGAGGTGAGCGTCAGCATATATCGAATACCCACCTGAGGGAAAACCTTGATATCTTAGTCGGGCGAAAGTAGGAGAGCACCGGCGGATTTCAAAGAGTTCAGCTGCGATGTCCAGATGACTCATCGCTCACCTTGTTACGGGTGTAAAAAAAATTGAGTCGAACACGTTCGTTTTAGTTGGCCTAGAAAAGTTTTCAACGCGATTTATAGATTGCGTCTGTTTTTCGCATAAGAACTGCCTGGTGGAAAATAGGTCAAAGTGTAGATGAAGGGTAAAAATGATTAATACAGAGTAAAAGTAATTTCGTAAAATCGGAATGAAAAATATCGTAAAAATAATTTTTTTAAATAAGTGACAAACTCGTTTGTCACTTATTCGAATATACGAACTTGTCCCTTTACTTCCCGTAACATTGACAATTTTAATTTCTACTTTTATTTGTGAAACTCGAAAAGTAACAAATAAAAAATTATGGATGTTTGTGGACAATAAGTTGTTGTAAAAAGTACGAACTTTTTTTACTGTGTATGGTTCGGTCCATGTATCGTTGATTTACCTAAAGGAGCTGGTCCATATTCACAGTATAATTTTCTTTTTTTTACCCAATGTTACGTCTCAGCGGTCGATCAAATATTTGAGACTTGGGCTCTGGCGATTCGAGGGATGCGCATAACTTTTAACTCAACGCGGCGACTCAGAGGTCTTTTAGCGAAGACACGTACGTAACAAAATAATTGAATCGGGTCCGTTCTCTGAATGGAACAAATATTCTGTTCCTGAGGTTATTGCAGATTTATTGAAACGGGTTTAAATTTAATTAAACCGACGTCGATGTTTGATAATCTAGAAACCCCATCGACCTACCGCCAGGACGTGAGAAGACTACGTACGGATTTAGTCGAATTACGAACATCGATCACATCGCTCGCTCAAGATTATGATGCACGCGACTTGATTTAGTCGTGTGATGAATTCGCTGTGCGAACGAAGTTTCTGTAATCGCGGACGTCTTCGGCATTCCGCACTCTTGCTATAGGATTTTGTACACTGTGAAAAAATTGCATAGCAAAAGGAAACAATATTGATTTTTACCATAAAAAATCATTCTCAAGAGGAAGATCTACATTTTATCGTTACGACTGACAAAAAATTATGGTTGACCCAAAAATGCTGAGCTCATGCGCCACGCGCGGTCATCGAAAAACCCGGAAAGCGAGAATACCGAGAAATAATAATAGGAACAAAAGTATGCGCTCGCGAGCGGATATGGATTTGCAGAAATTTGATATCCGCGTCCGGTGACGTGATTTTCATTGACATGAAATAAAAATTAATTACAAAAAGTCAATCCATCGTGGGAAGGATCGAGCGTGAGAACATAAATTAGTGAGAAATAGTCGTCGAGCAAAAGAAATTAATTACGCGAAAATAATATAATTTTTATGGGCAAAACAAGACTAACGGGTGTTGAAAAATGGGAATCACGAATTTGCATAAGTTGCGCCTCTCGAAATACAAAATGTCTCGCATGAAAACAAACGAGACATTTCTGAAGGTATTAAAAAAATTGTGGAGGTATAAAGATGAAACTGGGACTGACCGTTTCGCTTTTACGTATCTAAAAAAAAGACTCGCATTGAAAAATCATCGATCGTATAAAATCATCCCGGCCGTTATTACCATGAGCTCTCCCAGAATCGATAGTGAACGCTAACTAATTCACACCGTGTCCACCCGACGAGGAGAAAATATAGGCGGGGTACGCGAGCGTTTCCGGGGAATAATGAAAGCGGAAGCTGACAGTACAGTTATTGACAAGGAATGCCAACTATCGGTTATACGACACGGTCTGCGCCCAGTCATCCTTCCTCTCCGTTCCCATGATTATGAGGTCCTTGCAATTTCGGTAATTAATTAATATGACCCAAATATTTGCTCGCCACAGTATCGATGCACCGAAAATTCGGTCAAACAGTCGCGTTGCATCAGCGACCATTAGACGGTGCACAGACGCCGTTAAAACGGCACACTCATTCGCGTGCGTACACAATAACGATTCGAATCGTCGCTCGAGCCGAGCGCAAAAATAACAACGACACAAGCGTGCGCGCACAAAAAAAAAAAAAAATCACCGTACGAAACATCGCATCATCGACTCGTCCACCGATACATTAAAAGTAATTGACGAGCGACCAATTAAAAACAAAAACTCCAATACATTTAATCGTCGCGTCCTCCGAGCGAGTGGACCGCATAAAAAAAAGTAAAGCCGATTCGTCATAACGACGCTAACTTTTCAACTGTACATTACATCCGCGGAGATACAAGCACGGCTTCCGTCGTCGTGTCGGCTTCCATTTTCTCATTTACTCTCGACTCGTGGCTCGGAGCCGCGTTTCTCGTCGCGTTAATTTAACCGCAGGGAAAATATTCAGAGGACGGTGAGACGGATGCGGGGAGGCTGTCCGAAGGGGTGCGTAGCCAGGATGGCTCGGTTATCCGGTCTCAGAACGGTAACGAGGTGTGATAGCGAACGACTAAAGAGTGTCCGAGCGCGGCTGCGGCGGCGGGGGCGGCGGGGGGGGGGGGCGTCCAGAGGACCGTCGACGCTTGGAATTCACTGATGGAACTCGGCCGGACGAGGGAAATCGTGGTGTGAGTGTGCAGAGCCCGTGGAAAGCCCCACGAGCGTGGAGCGCAGATTAAATGAAATTATTTAAATGCTGTAATTTAACATCCTGGCGAGCGTAGAGAACGTCCGCCAGCGCGCGCGCGCGAATGGCAGAGCCGGACGGCTGCCGTTACTACCCCTCTGTCTGCCGCTCCTCTGACCCACCCCGCCCTGGTGTTGAACATGCATGTATGCATAGAATATGCTTCCGGAAAAGCAGCGGCAATGGATCCATCCCTGCAGCCACGCGAATACCTCCTGCCCCTGCTCCGGCATCGCGTGCATACATTACTATGAAGGTACTCGAGCAAATACACCCAATCCACCCTTCCCGCTCCCCCCCCCCCCGTCGAACAAGTGCTCGCGAGCTCTCTTGCCTCGTCGCTGTGCTAGTGGCGATAAATTTGACGAATCTATGCACACCGGCCGATACGGCATGGCTGCCGTTAACGAGAACAACCTAACCCGACCCAACGATTCTGTTCAATTTACACCGTTAGACTATTTATTTCCTCCGTTCTTGTATCGGTTTTTTTTTTACCCTGACTCCCTCTTTTTGTATCAGGAAGGGGACGAAGGGTGGCCTTTGAAATTCTGAGTCATGGAGATTTTGGATAATCGAGAGCGCGTGCGCGCTTGGAGCGCTGAAATCCTAGAACCAAATGTGGTCTCATTCGCGCAATTTAGCTTAAAATTAATTAAGAAACTTACTGCGGGTCGGTTCGGCTGACGGTTAAATCGTGAGTACAGGGGCCTCGCCCGTACTGCGCCAGCGCTGCGATGTCACCGCCAGCCAGAGTAAACACATCTGGGTTTAACTCGAGTGTCTGATTCGATGGAGTGAGAAAATTAAAATTGTAACAATAGCGCGTTAACGAGAATACTCGGAAATTATTGACACTGCTGGATGGCGGGCAAAAAATCTACCGGAAGTCGGAACACTGCGATCCACTCCGGGAAGTTTCATAGGCTAGAATTTTTAGTAGCTGCGGTGAAGGGAGCAAAAAATCGTTATCATATATATATTTTTTTAGTAGTAGTAGTAGTGAATTTATTGACACTATTCCGGAAGGAAACATTTTTGATACATAGCATTACATAGTGTAAGTTGTCCTGAGAATATAAATATTTTGTCAATTGGCCATCGAACCAAGTCCTTCAGCCATACATTTTTTTTATTTTTTCTTTTTTTTATAATTTTTAGGGACAATCACAGCCGGGTGTTACCCGGAGCGTTGCTCCTGTCGAAGCTCCGGGAATGATGCGTGTAGCATTGTTGTGCAAGCCCCTACCCCGAATCGTACGCTATCCGGGATTTAACGCGTTACCCGGCTACAGAAGCAATTACCTTAGTTAATTAACGAATTTACAGCGGATACATCGAACGCGCTAGCCCGTTCGGTTTCGTGTAAATCCGCGACACGGTCCGCGGGAATCCGAGCGAGGGGAACGGCCGGGAGGAACGGGAGAGAAAGCTCTGCTACGGTCGAGCGGCACAACCGACCGGCGGGGTTATCGTTATCCTAGGCTCCCGATAACAAGGCGATTCCAAGCGGATTTCGATTCCCAATTTGATTGGGTTTGCTCTAGAAAATTTTTGAGCCTTCTCCGCTTCCATCGCCAACCGGGCTCATCCCTCCCACGACAGCTTCGATGTATTTTTCACCCAAGCCCTCATGCAAATAGTCCACGGTAGCGAAACATAAGACAAAAAGAAATTTTGCGATGCGGCCAAATTTCAACAACGAACTCATGAGTTTCTACGAGTTCCCTTTCCTTTTTTTTTTTTGTAATAAGAGAATGAAAAAGATAACTGAGGAATAACTATGCTGGCCACGTCGCGCACCGCATGTGACAAATTTGACTCGGGTACTTTTTAATTTCGTCGTTCCCGCCTGTCGAAATGAGAAAACGAGAGATATTAATGACGCTCTCCTGAGATGGGAAGACGGACAGTCGACCTTTCGAGCAATCAGCTAATCCCCTGACGGCCCTGATCGATTCGCTCTCGCAAAGCCAAAGAGCGCCCAAGAAAAATTGTCAAACGAATTGAGCTTTAAGGCTCCTGGAGGGACACGAAATTATTGTATTTTCTCCCGCCTCCTCGACTTCTCGCCTCGTCACGTTGACAGTGCAATTTTCAACGCCTCGAGATAACGAAGTAACGCTGAACAAATAACTTATCGTCCTCGGAGACATCTTCAGGATCGCTTAATAATATTCAAACAGCTGCAAGGCCGATCGAAGTAAGGCACTGGATCAACTGCGAGTACTCGCTGAAGAATCGCGGGTAAAACCATCGTCTATTTTAGAATCGGAGGGAACAAGTTCAAGGAACCCAACACTTCTTCGTGACACTTCCGGTCGTTTTACTTAACTTCCAGTAAAACAGTAACGCTTTTTTATGACACGTCCGGTCATGTCACTTAATCTCCGGTAGGACCTTAAGTTTCATGAGGACACTTTTGGCTGTTGAGGGCCGTTTTAGGACCGGACGGGACCATTTTTACTGAATCACGCCCAAGGGACGCAATACTTCTTCATGACACTTTCGGTCATTTTACTTAACTTCCGGCAGAGCAGTAACGTTATTTTAACACAACTTCCGGTTATTTCCTTTCATGTCCTCCAGTAGAAACTTAAGTTTTACGAGGAAACTTTTTGCCACTTTTCTTCAATAACTTATAGTACCAACATCTGAAGGAAGTGTCCGCAAGACCGCTGACACTTTTGGCTATTGAGGATCGCGCCAAAGATGTTGTCACATTGAAAAGCTAACGTTACAATCGTGACACAGGGACTCACATCTCGGTGGGATGATATAAAAAAATATGATCGATCGTATTCTCGGGCGAGATATAGATATGGGAAGGAGCGATAGCGAGGATAACAGATGAAGCATTAATCGGGTCGGGGTATTATTAGGGAATACGATAATATTCAAACAGCTGCACGGCCGATCGAAGTAAAGTACTGGATCAACTGCGATTACTCGCTGAAGAATATTGTACAAAACCATCCTCAGCCGTTTTGGGATCGGACGGGAGCATTTTTACTGAATCAAACCCAGGACACCCAACACTTCACCCAGAAAAAAATGTATTTGACGGCCACCGTTTATTTCGTTTAAGTACAAAATTTATTTGATTTAAATAAATTAAATAAATATTTATTTAAATTAAGTCAATAGTTACTTAAATGAAATAAATATTTATTTAAATCAAATAAATATTTTACTTAAACCAAATAAACGGTGGTCGTCAAATAAATTTTTTTTCTGGGCGTTATTCATGATACTTCCGCTCATTTCACTTAACCCTACAACTCATGACCTGACTCACCCCACACTTTTCTTCATCATAAAAGCGGTTCTATGCTGATAAAGAGACTTTCTCATGCATGGTTTTCTTCGTTTTTCATAAGGGAGAGTATACGAGAAATATGATTTTATTCACATTTAGTTAATGCAAACCCCATTCGAAAACGGAAAACCGGATACAATTAGCAAAACGCTAATTTTTTCGCGTTCGCGTGGGCTGCGTTCGAATCCCAGTCATAAGTTGCAGGGTTAATCTGAAGTAGGACTCCAAGTTCCATGAGGGGACTTTTGGTCATTTGTGGTCAATATCCAATAGCATCGTAACCAACATCCACAGGAAGTGTCATCAAGTCCCGCGATACTTTTGGCTGTGGAGGGTCGCGTCAAAGATGTTTCCCCATGAAAAAATGTACCTAACTGTTGTGTCACAGTGGTTCGCACCTTGGTAGAATGGTAAAAAACGGTACTGGATCAACGACGAGTACACTGAGAAAAATGGGTGGTATTTCCTACTATAACGAATAGTTCCCAGAGGGGACGTCTATATAGATAGTTCGCGATAGTATATATTCAATCGATTTAACTATAATCATAGTTACAACTATGATTTTTGGTCATTGTCGTAACTGTAAAATATAGACGTCCCCCCTGGGAACTATTTACTATGTAAGCTTTTCTCAGTGTACTCGCTGAAGAATCACGTGTAAAACCATCCTCAGCCGTTTTGGGATCAAAAGAGATCATTTTCACCGAATCATCAAGCCTGAGGCACCCAACTCTTCTTCACACTTCCGCTCATTTCACTTAATCTCCAGTAGCACCTCAAGTGTCACGAGGACACTTTCGGCTTTCGAGGGTCGCGCCCAAGATGTTTTCACCTTAAAAAACTGACATCACCATCGTGACACAGTGACTCGCATCTCGGTGGAACGACAAAAAAATATATATATGATCGATCGTATTCGAGAGCGTGATATAGATATGGGTGCGAGAGGAAGGATAACAGACGAAGCGTTAATCGGGTCGAGGTATTAGGGCCAGGCACAATGATCCTCGTTGCCCGCACGTCGTTAAGGCTGTCGCGGAGCCGCGAATTAATTATAGTTGTCCAATTAATCAGCGTCGTTGGGCGATGCTAGTCCTCGGTCGGATAACCATCGAGAACACATCGAGTGCCACGAGCGGCGTCTATCGCGGCTGTTCTATAGCCCTTCGTCTTTCTATCGTTCCTATCTCCATTCGGCTCCCGCCCCATCTCTCCGGATGAATCTTGGGCGCTCGCTCCGCTCCGCAACGAGACACTCGAGATATTTCGATAACAATGCTCACATTAGGAAACAACGTAGTCGAGCGTCTCTACAACTATACCGCGCCCTCCTCCGTCCGGGCGCGATAATCCCTTTTCGGAAGGTGGAATGCCGGAGGTGCAATGCACAGTGAGACACCGACAGTTCTCTCGCTGGTTCGATACAAATTTATATCGCGCGAAGTGGAGAGAAAAAAAAAAAAAAAAACACCGATTTGTGTACGATGTATATATGTATGCCTGAACCCCGGCGCCGAAGGGTTCGCGCTCCCTTTCGCCCGTTAATGACACACAACAACGGAGGACGGAACGGCGCACATCTATCGTCCTTTCGTTCACCCGCTCACTAAAATTGCACGGATCAAAAAATCTAGGGATCCGGGTCGCCTAAATAATTTGTGGAACAAAAAAATAAGCGAACATAGAAAAAGGAAGGAAAAAAAATAAACATTTCCACAGGGGTCGTCACACGTGTTAGCAATCCCGCGAGTTTGCGGGACTCTCTATGTCTGTTGTTCCGCATAAACTATACGCTGGTGTCGACAACTCGGAAATATTTGAAAACCGTTGGTATCGTTATAGGCCAAACGTGTGACAATAGTAATGCAACCACCACCCCCCCCCCCTTCCTTCCCCCCCTGCCAGCTCTACCGCCTGTCTCGCACTGTCCCATCCCATGTTTCGTCACCCCTTGCTCCGAACTCTCCCCCCTATTTTCAACACCCCTCGTCGGAATCCCCGGGGGACGGGAATACCGACGCGACGAGCTCGGCCGGTTGATTGGAGAAACAGTGAAATGTATTCATGTATGCATATGAATTCAGACGAGGGTGGGTGGGGGAGGAGGGGAAGGACGGTGGGGCATAGGCCGCGCGAGGTTCAGAGATGGCCGGGAGACGAGAGCCGAGAAAAGAGGGTTCGGGGGTGGAATCGCGTACACGACACCCCCGCCGCTCAGACAACGACGAGTGTCGGCGCTGTGGCTTAAACTCTTCTCTCGCTGCCCGTTGGAAAAACATCTTAATTGGATTTGAAATTTCACCCTGCAAGTCAGCTCTCATACGCGAACTGTTTCCTACGATTTTGCACGACAGCTTTCCGTCCGGCTTTGTGCTCACGAGGCTCGACGTTTCGAACCCATTCATACGGGCTGTGCGCGGCTCCGTTAATAGTTCAAGAGTAACGCGCGGTACGCGCAGGACGGACTTTGGTTGAACGTAATAAAAATTAATTTCGAGAATTTGATATTGATAATTGACAAAAATATTTTTTGAGAATTCTATATCGTTTATTGGTAAAAATTAATTTCGAGAATTTAATATTGATCATTTATAAAAGATTCTTTTGAGAATTCTATATCGATTATTGGTAAAAATTAATTTCGA
This sequence comes from Ichneumoninae sp. A BG-2022a, assembly GCA_030522665.1. Taxonomy (NCBI): domain Eukaryota; kingdom Metazoa; phylum Arthropoda; class Insecta; order Hymenoptera; family Ichneumonidae; species Ichneumoninae sp. A BG-2022a. The sequence continues at coordinate 8,649 of JAPYZC010003708.1, read as the reverse complement.
GAATTTAATATTGATAATATATAAAAAATTCTTTTGAGAATTCTATATCGATTATTGATAAAAATTTATTTTGAAAAATGCATGCTTCAGCTGGGCTAACAAAAATATTTACACGAAAACAATGTGCTCTGTAAGGGGTAGTGAAAATGACAGTGATTCAACCGTTGTTTTTAGGGTCACTCGACGGTAATAAAAAATTACAGTCAGTGCGCATCGTTGCGCGCTGGCGCTCACGCAGAAAGAATAATTGTGAGCTTTAGCGTCGTCGAGTAGGTGCATAACGGGAGTAGTGTTTGCGTAGGTGAGAAGTGAGGGACCGTTACGCTGGCGGTACTTAATCACTTTTACTAATTGCAGAACGATTGCCCCTCCCCCCCACCCTCTCAGCCTCAAGTTTCAATAATGGGGTTGTTATCCCTCTCGAGTGGCGCGGCTACGAGGGAAGCTCTGTGTAGTCGGCTATCCTGCACCCCTTCGGCTCCGGCTCTTCGGCAAAGGGGTAATAGGTACCAGGCGAATGTGTTATCCAGAACCGGCGAATGAGGCTTAATCGCTCAATCATTCGCCGCATTACTCAATCAGACTTACTCGCCTCTGCGAATCGCACAAAAGTCCAACGTCGTCCCACCCAAGAATATAAATATACATATACATATATATACATATATACATGTACATATATGTATGTATGTATGTATGTATGTTATATATATGTATATATATATTTTTGATCAATAAAAACGACCGGAGCGTAAAAAGCGAGTGGGGCGATGAAAAGAGCAATAAAAAAATGTTAATTTCGTCCACGCAACAATGGTAATCGAAACCCCTATTAAACAACGATAAATATTCATGGCTAACGGCAGAATCAGCAGAGCTGCAAAATAGTTGATAATTATTCACTCACTTCTCCTCCCCACCCGCCCAGGCGCTATAAATAAATTCGTATCAAATAATTCCGCGAGAATCTCTCATGAATATTGCGATAAATCTCGTATCAAAGTGTAGATTTTCCTTTCTTTTTTTCCCTTTTTTTCTTCATTTTTTATTATTATTATTTTTTTTTAAATATGTATACTCGAGTGTTCCCGGTCGGGCGGATCGTCAAGTGGGGGAATAAATATAGTTGTGTTCCCCCTGCCTCCCGCTGCGCGTAAAAGTCTCGTCCATCGGGCTGTTATGCATAATTCCGATACAGTTATGCTGATATATCGTGGCATCGAAATTGCAATAATTAAGCGCCGGGCATATCATTAAGCGAATTGTGCGGAGCGGCCTTGCGCGCGGGCTATGTACGTTTATCGCCTAGTAATTTTTAATTATGCTCGCGTGCCCGTGAACCGTTGGTCGCTTTTCGCGTCCTAAAACAGAGAGCGGGATCTCTCGCGCTCCCATGCATCGCATCCACCCCCCCCCCCTTCGCCAGTGGTAACCGTCACATTCATCACATCTACGCCCACGTGAGGGTGGTTAGCGGCGGGGCGAGAGAGAACGACGGAACGAACCGAGGGAACCGAGGGGTGGCTTTTACATGGGAACGGGCGAGAGAGTTTGTGCGTGCGCGTCGTCGCGTGCCGCCACGGGGCGTGAGAGAATCGCGGTGACTCCTTCTCTATCTACCCTCTGGACACGCCACTCTAACTCGATGCATCAGTTATGTTTGTACAGGGCGTTAATTCATTACCGTCGACGGCTCTCGGTCCCCGTGTATGCCGTGACGAAACGCTCGATTACACTCGTTTATTTTATCCGATGACTTCTCGGGAACCGCGGAGTTCACGCGGGCTTGTAAACGTCAGAACGATGTCGAAAAAAAATCCACACGAAAAAATGGAAAAATATTTTTAATATAATATTTATAAATAATAATTATAATATTATTATGTATTATATATTTATGATTAATTAATATTGGTATTATTTAATGTTACTCAGTCACTTCAATAACAGTCGAAACACAATTCCGTAAAATCGGAATACGAAGTTTGGTGATAGTAATATGCGATACAAATGCGGTAAAGCGAAGCTTATACGCACTCTGTAACGTGAGTCACACGAGCCGCACGAGTACCGCAGGAGCACGAGCCGAACGCGAGTGCTCACTGTGGTGCGAGTGCGGTGAGTGCGACTCACTTCACAGTCCGGTAATTATGTTCGCTACACCGCACTAGTATCGTATAATATTTTGTGTAACGAATGCAGGGATAGTGCTACTCTGTGCCTTCTGATTGCGGCGCAGTACAGACAGCGTGCGTAAAGTATAAGAAGCGTGAAATAAAGTACAAGAAGCGTGCGTAAACTACCAGAAGCAAGCGTAAAATACCAGAAGCGTGCGTAAAGTACGAGAAGCGTGCGTAAACTACCAGGAGCATGCGTAAAATACCAGAAGCGTGCGTAAAGTACGAGAAGCGTGCGTAAAGTTCGAGAACGATGCGTAAAGTACGAGAAGTGTGCGTGAAGTAAAATCGGCCCAATCACACGAGTTAAGAAAACGTTTTTCGCTCGAGTATCGTACAAAATTTTATTCCACAAGGTGTGAAAACGGGGGTTTTCCGACCGCAAATTTGTTCATTTTCCCACCGACTGATATAAAAATAATTTTGTTGAACAAGTGCCAAACTCGTTGTTCAGGTTCGAATATACAAACCTGTCCCATTGTTTCCCGTCTCATTAACAATTTTAGTCTGCACTTTTGTTCGTAAAACTAGAGCCAGATGGTGCGATCGGAAAATTAACAAATAAAAAATTGCGAACGTTTGCGGACAATAAGTTGTAAAAAAAAAGTACAAACTGTTTTTCACTCTGCGGAAGGGGGGTCAGGCGCCAGGGGGCGAAAATGATTTTCCATCAAAGTCATAAATCGTTCTCCAGCATCGACGTATCTGACATAATAGTACAGCGGAGAAGAGAGAGTGTTGGCCCGGGAATAGCGTAAACTCTTTTGCTTCTCTTGGAAGGTTCGCTCGGTGATGTACGAGAGCCCGAATCCCCCGAGTCTTCTCGCCTTATATCAATGGAGGGACCTCCGTCCCGGCAGAGAGTTTCATGACCGCCAAGATTTCAAGTGTCCCAGTTAAATTCTCCTCGCTCTCCGTCGCCCGACATTTATTCGTTAAACGAATCTTCGACGGGACACTTGGTTTTTACAATAAATGATTCATTCCGATAACGAGATTTCGGTTATCTCTCCGAGGAATTGTACCGACCGGGAGAAATATACGGCGGATCGAAACGTTTCAGGTGGAAGCGAGAAGAGTCACAGTCGACCTCTCTATCCCCGATGGAATTGATTTTGTCGCCCAAGCTCTCCGCCAGACAGAAAAATATACATATACATATATACATATATATATATATATATATCTCGATCAGCTCCTTTCCACCATCTATCTTTTTCGCTCTTTACTCTCGGGCTATGCCTTGATCGAAGAAACGCATATATAACAAGCCATCTTCTGCTCGTCGTATTGGAAACTCCCAATGCACGCGCGATACTGGCCTGCGTTATATCAAATTCACTGTTATGTACTGCAGTTATAAGTATATATAAATATAACATTTGTATGTGACTATATTATATACGAACCTATGTACCACAGTAAAAAGCGGAGAAATATTGTATGTATCCATATAACGACGTGGAACTCGTTAACTCGCTTCGTCCTATTCGTACTCTCGGATATATCGATTTCAGGCTGACGTTTTAGCAAAGTTAAATTTCTCTGAGGAGTCGACGGTAGTACGTGGTAGTGTGTATAGCAGTGGCAAAGAACCACCTCGCTTTTGCCCATCCACCTCGCCCCCGCGCGTCCTAGGGGCTGGAAGTCAGTCGCGGAAAAGAGAGTGAGAATTCTCCCCGGTGTCCGAAAAAGCATGAGGGAAACCGAGTTTTGAAAAATCCGCACGCTCACCTCGCCTACCGTACGGCAAACTTTTTCACCGGTGTATCGAGAGCCGAGCGGATAGCACCGAGTCGGCAGAACGCGAAGGCAAAAGTTGAAATTATAAAAATTTCAAATTTCATTCGTCGCTCGCTACTCGACGACTTCATCTTGGCCTCAGTTAATCCGAGGCTCTCTCCCCCGGTCTCTCGCTCTTCCGTTATTATTGCTTCCGATATTTGTTCTGTATTAATTTCATACATTTTACATTGCGCTTTTCGTTATTAATTATTATCGCCGGTATCACGAATTAATGGTATTTTACGGAACTAACGCTCTTCGACCTAACACCTTACTACCTTACTATGCGGTTTATGTGTGGGTTATTATTTTCTTATTTTTGCTGTTTTGGATTATTTTCTTCTTTTATTTTATTTTTAAGCGGTTTATGTTAATTGCGTTAGTTGTAGAGTGGTATTGTTTGTATTCATTCGGTTTATTGTTGGGTGATGTGCATAAACCACCTCAGGTTCTATTGTAGGGGAAAGCGGGGCAAAACGGGATCGACAATCGATGCATCGATGGGGCATAATGTGATGTCCCAAACTTATGGGAAAGTAGTGTGTTTTAAAAACGCTTATTTTCCCTACTTTCCAATAATTTTGGGAGGTTCCATGTTGCCCCCTCGATGCAATCTCTTCCGTGCAATAAATTCCATTCATCTACCTGTCTACCTTACTACCGATCATTGACACGCGAAATTCCTTGTCGAATACGTGAAGTTTTACCTCATTGCTGTTACGAAATTAAGAATGTTATCTGATAGCTTTGCTCTATCGCGTTTCAGGACCGTCGTTCTGGGGACTGATAAATCCTCAATGGTCGCTCTGCACCAAGGGGAGACGACAGAGTCCCATCAACATCGAGCCCGAGAAGTTGCTGTACGATCCTCACCTGAGACCGGTCAACGTCGACAAGCACCGGGTGAGTAACAAAAAAAAGTAAAAAATTTAATTCGCACTTTGCCTCTAAAATTTTCCGACCTCATTCACGAAGCACTCAATGAGAGAACTCATTGACCAGATTTGACTTCCTCGCGGGTTAAACTGTGGATAATCTCAAAAAGTGGGAAAGAAATTCACGAATTAATTTTGCACCTTCAGTCCTCGATATCACGTTAACTTGGCTTTCTTTTAAAGTATTCCAACGCTAAAACCGCGAAATTTCTCCCTCCGCGAGAAGGCAACGACCGTTTTTTTTGCAGCCCTCGTACATATTCTACTTATCCAGTCCCGTAAAGACAATATCTACTTCCGCAATACCCTACTGCGATGTCGAGTCTCTGGGGAGCCACTGTCACGACCACCGCACCCTCGCAGCACGTGCTTCGGCACCGCCGAGTGAGGAGAAAAAAGTTTTTAATTCTCCGAGACCGCCCTCACAGTCGCGGAGGGCGCTCGGTTGCGAATGAGGCCGCGAGTTTCGAAGAGAGTATTCCGAGAACTTGTGCCACACAACCCGAGGGAAAACACAAAAAAAAGAGGAACCGCGCATCGGGGACAATAAAAATAAAGTTAAAAAAGCAAGATAAACAAGCACATAGTTGAAGAAGCTCGTTGGAGTAGCAATAAGAGACATAAGACGCCGCGTGGTCCATGAATCACGTATCCGTAACGTTAAATTTGCAAAATTACATAATTTCCAGTCGGGGATGAGAAGGGGGGGGGGGGTAGCGTAGTAGATTGCCGGACCGGGGGTTGGGTGGGGAGAGGGGTTGTGTAACGACCTCGTTAATACTGTGACGGGAGGACATAAATTATGTACCCACTGGTTTCGCCGTGCACGCTGCGGGCCTCTCGGCTGAGGCCACTCTCTGACGCTCCGGATACACACATTTTCCATTAAACAAACATTTGTTTGCGCTCCTGTGAAACACACAATACGGAAATGGGCATCGGCGGAACGCAAGTGAAGCGTTCGAAATTATCCGCTTTGCAAGACTCGATTCGATCGCCCGTTGCATTCGGAAAAATGCGAAAGTAACGAGAGGGGTGGAGGAAATTTTACAGAATTTTAGCGGCAGGGGTTCCCTTCCGGTAAAATGCTTAGTCAGGGCGCGAGATTCGCATAGACCGCCACGAACGAGGCTGACGGCTTCCTGTGATCGATGCGCCGCGGCCGAAATTCCGGGGGTAGGTGTACCTACCACCTCTAACTTAATCGGGGACCTCGACCGACAGTCGGCACACACCAAGCCCATCCGCAAATTCATACGCCGTTTAACCCGCTCGGAAAACTTTGGCACTTAAATTAAACAATAGAACGAACTGTCTGTGCTTTCCACCGACCCCGTGATTCCCGGCTACTTGGAGTCGAATGCACGCCTTCCAGCTCGGTAGAGTCCCTCGGTTCCTCATCCTCTGCTTCCCAGACGTTCAGTCTCCCAATCTCCCTGAGAGAGTCTGAAAGATCTCTCAATCTCCAAGTCTCTCAGTCTCCAATTCTTTCCCAGTCTCTAAATGTCACAGTCTCTGAATGTCTCAGTCTTTCAGTCTCTGAATGTCTCAGTCTCTGAATGTCTCAGTCTCTCAGTCTCTCAGTCTCTCAGTCTCTGAATATCTCAGTCTCTCACTCTCTGAATGTGTGAGTCACTGAGTCTCTGAATGTCTGAGTCTCTCAGTCTCTGAATGTCTCAGTCACTCAGTCTCTGAACGTCTCAGTCTGTCACTCTCTGAATGTCTCAGTCTCTCAGTCTCGGAATATCTCAGTCAGTCTCTGAATGTCTCAGTCTCTCAGTCCTCCAGTCTCTCAGTTTCTTCGTCTCCGTCGCTATCTCTTTGGCTTCGCTTATCCGAGCTTTTCACGCCGCTCGGAGAACAGTCAAGGATTTCCTAAGCCCCTCGGGCATCCACAAGATTTTCACACTTTCGAAACTACCGTGTCGAAGGCCACGAGAGGGCACATCGAAGCGGAGGGTAGGGACAAAGCTACCGTTGCCAAGCGATGAGATGGAAACTTCGAGAAAGCCTGACCTATCTCGACCACCGTCCACGGGAGTGGAAGTACAGGCTGTACGCAGCACTGGGGACGAAAGAAGCTCCCATTCACCTGTAGAACGAATATAAAACGGGCAAACGAAATAACCGGCTAGAGCGAAATAAAAAACCTTTCGCCTCTTCGCTATAAGAGTATTGGATGTCAAAGTATACCCAGCCTACACTCGAAGTATCAAAATGAGGATGAAAAGTCTCGACCTCTTCCGAACGAAAGGAACAAGTTATTCATTGGCAATCCAAATTTTCGTCGAACCCTCAACTGTCTTTCAAACATTTCATGATTCTACATTTATAAGGAGACTACCTGAATGTATAACACATTTTATATTATCCATCTGACGACATTTTATTCGATCATTGTCGTATTGAAGAATTGACTTCGAGCTTTCACGAATTACCCTCAATCGATTCCACGAACAGTTCGAAGCAGCTCTCGATGAATTTTCATAAAACAGCGGCTCGTACGACAGTCCGTAGTAGCACGGGAGATTGGCGTGGAGTGTTTGAAACATGAAATACTAATGAAAAATCGATTAATCGATCGGATCGAGCGTCCGAAGTTCGACATGCAGAAAGGAATAAGAATCGTTCATAATGAGCCCTCGACGATGAATCGGAAGAAATACCTTGCGAACTCCAATCTCTGGGTCTTTGTCGTAAAAAGAGAATCTTAAAAAAAAAAACAACCCTGAAGAAGCATCTCGAGCTGAGGGTTGAAAACTTTGCGGAAGAGTCTATATGCGAGGGATGTCACGATAAATAAAGATCGGTCTCTATCTCCCCCTTAGAAGGAGAACTCGGTGCTCGTTCTTGAGCGATTTTATTGAAGGAACGGGGCGTGTTTCGCCTGCCGAACTCGTTCTCTCCCGTGGCGGAGCAACGGAAAGAAGGATATGCACCTCGCGCGGCGGTGTACTCTTCGGCGTACGAACAATGAGGCACCTGCACTTCAAACTCCTTCTACACCTCTAACTCTTTTTCTCCCGTTCCGATCTCTCCCCTCTCCCCCGCACTTTATATTGATCCCCGAGAGTTTTCACGATAACGGCAGTTCCGGAGACTCCGTATTCGAGGCGGCGAGGGAGTGGAGAGGAAAAACGACCGCACAGTACGGTACTGAATTAATTGTAACTGGATAAAAAAGAAGAAATTCGTGTAATTGGCGTGGCAAAGAGTTCCGAGCGTCGGGAAGTGGAGCTCGTCGATACAACCCATAATTCGGAAGTATTCAAACGATAATGCCGCAGGGATGTGATAATCGACCGAGGGATTATCCTCAAAGGCGTACCCGAACGCGAATAAAATTACAATAAAAATTATTGATGTAATTAACGATCGGTGCACCCAGAAAAATAATTTATTTGACGGCCACCGTTTTTTTGGTTTAAGTAAAATATTTATTTGATTTAAGTAACTATTTACTTAATTTAAGGACGGAGTCTCGCTGCGCGCTGACTTCGCATAAGTTCGACAAAGAAGTCCGGCAACAAAACTTTTTTTTTAATGAAAATGATTCGTTTATTTTTCTGAATACGTATGCATTTTTTCAGATTTTTAAGTAATCGTTAATTTTTTATTTTTTTTAATAGAACAAAAATCAACGATTACTTAACAATCTGAAAAAATTCATACGTATTCAGAAAAATAAACGAATCATTTTCATAAAAAAAAAGTTTTGTTGCCGGATAATTTGTTAACCAATTAATTTTTTG
>JAPYZC010003707.1:0-14515 GCA_030522665.1 Ichneumoninae sp. A BG-2022a | reverse complement strand
AAAAAAAAAAAACTTATGTCCTACGGTCAGAAGCACATGGCCCGAGCGCACCGCGAGATCGAACGGGGCCGTCAGGCGATCCAACGCGCTCCACAGCGTGCGCGACCGAAAATGAAAAGCGCGCCGGCGACGTCGATCACCGAAGTGGCAGCGGTTCGCTCCGCTCGGCCGGTGTGCTTTATAACTTTGGCCAGGCCACCTCCGTCGCCTGCGCGCTGTGGCCGAGCCGGCGGCGCGCGCGGGGTATAAACGAGGCCAAAAGCAAACGTTCCACGTGGGGGGAACATATGCGCGTCGTTCGCGATCGGTCAGGATGTGCCGATGGCGCGTTGGTCCTCCTCACACCTTTTCTCATCCCGACGTTGAAAAATCCGCCCCCCTCCCTCGCCCCCCCCCCCCCCCTCCTGGGCTGGAGCGTTTCATGTGTAATTGCCCGGTGGCTTCGCCGCTGCGAGAATAAAGCGGTCCGACGACGACTCTCCCACTTTGAAAAAAAAAAACGGGCAAACGGCGAGCCGAACGGGCCCACGTTGGTCCGGAGCCGCGCCGACCCTCGCCGTTCCCCTGGAACAAGGCTCGCTCCTACTCGTACCCACCTCGACGGCCTCATTCGCGGACGAGATCTCTCGGGTTTCTTCTTGAGACTGTTCTTGGCCCGAGAGCGACGGAAACAATTTTCTATGCGTTTTTCTCAGCTTGCCTCGGTGCTTCGGAAGCCGCCTTGCTGAACACGCATGAGGCCGGCCAGAGTCGTAATTTTCAAACGATTGGATAATGGTCGTTTACGACACTAGTGCGATAAAACCTTTTCTGACGAGGATGAGTTTGCACGAGAAAAGGGGAGTTTAGAAAAAGTTTTGTTGCACGTGTGTCGTACCAAAGTTTTCTTCCCGATGTGTGAAAATGGACTTAAATGGACACACTGGGCCTTTCAATTATATACGTTATGAGTGTCTTTTTTGTTGATTACCTGCTTGTTTTCTCAGTGACTCTTGCGTGCTGGTGTTCGCTTCACAACGGCTGTTGATTGTGTGAAACGGCTAAGCGTGCGCAAAACTGTCTTTTTCGCACCGAGTGTAATAAAATGATAAATTAACGCGCAGTGAGTTTTTGCACAATTCGTTATTTATTTTGTAAAACAATTTCGGAGAAAAATGAATTCATTATTAAGAATCCATTTTTAGCCGAGAGCGAGAGTGACAGAGTTAAAATGTTCAACAAATTTTTCTCCGAAATGATCTATAAAATAAAAAACGAATTGCGGGAATTGTTGTAAATGGAAACGAGGCCAACAATATTTTTTTTTTTTTTTTTTGTATAAAAACATTTCGGGGAAAAAGTATTTTAGGGTTGTGTTGATCTTTAGTCCCACTTTAAACATTTTAGGTCCAGGTTTTCGGAATCGTCGTAATTACAACGCAGTCTTAAAAAAAAATAGTCAATATAGTACGTGGCCGTGTGGAAAAAGTCGCCATTGTGACGACCGTAGCCAGCGTAAATTTACTTAACTATTTTTTTCCGACTATTCTCCGAGTTGAAGAGGCACGTGCTATTCTATATTACACGTCGGTCGCGATGGGTCAGGATGTGCCAATAGCGCGCTGGACCTCCTCACCTTTTCTCGTCGGTATACACGATCCGACCCTCTCGAGAATCTCAACATGGAAAAATACCCCCCTCCACTCTCCATCGTTATATCTTCGTACGTTTCGTGTGTTATTCGTCCGGTTCTTCACTGCTGTGAAAATAAAGCCGTTCAATGGGAAGGGGAGCAGGTGGAAGCGATTCGGTCTCTGCCCAACACCCTAAATAGCAAAGAAAAAAAATGATCAAAAAGTGATTTCAATAGGTTCCGTATGGTAAAGTTACGAATGCTCGGAAGGTTAAGAGCAGCCCCAGATTCCAACAGTTATTCATTGATCGTAAACAACTTTTTGTGAATATAACTGAAACCAATGTTAAGCTTTTGGTTTATAGTTTCCAAAACACACATATTAATTACAAAAAGATACATATTTTGTTTAATTACAGAAGAAAATAACAAGAGAGTATAAATGTGCCAGTCCAAATGTCAAATTGGATTTCTAATACTTAAATTTGAAATAAGTCATATGTGCATAGGGGTGTCCGACGACTGGGACGCGTCCGAGCATTGGTACTGTTGTCTTATGTCCGTCTGCACGGTATCCGAAAGTTACGCAGGAGAGATTGTAGTTATCATCCGGACGGACATAAAGAAGTCTTTTAGATCAATTTTTCATACCCGATGTCTTTTCGCTACCTGGGATGCAAAGGCCCGGTCTTGATTCCCGCCCAAGACCGATGGAATAATTTTCTGCGTTTATTCTGCTTTTCCCACCTTAAAGTAGTCGTTGCGATGGATTCTAGTCAACTAACTATCAACGAACTATCTCAAAAACTTCGTAAATCGTCAAGTAAATTTTTTATTCATATTCGATAAATCACAGTGCAAATAAAAAAGCGATATTTAGTAATACAAAGCCATATCATTTATATTGGAAATAGCAAATTGTAAAGGTTGATTTAACTCTGTTTTAAAGAGTAACGGCACAGTTTTAAGAATAACTAGTTCATTTAAGTTACAATTACACTCGAAACATTCGGTAATCGTCTTTTAAAAAATGTTATATTGAATTACCAATTTCTAAGAAATCCATAGCACCTTTCATATCGCGCAAATATTCAGTGCAAACACTTTAACTTGTGTTCCAAAATGTTAGTGTGGTCAGATATTCGTAAGAGCCCGAAAACCTCATTTTTTTTCTATTCATTTTTTCGACAAATTGTATTCAGCATCAAATCCTGAAACTTCGTAATCACCTTGAAAAGGACTTCAATTACAAGCTCACAAAACTGAGTCCCGCAAAGATTCACGAAGGCAGATTCGAAAGGACTGCCTTAAAGAAAACCCTAGGTCCAGGCTTTCGCAATCTTCAGAAATTATAACGCAATCTTACACGGTTAAATCAGTATACGCCAGCCGTACGGTAAAAGTCGCCGATGCGTCGTCCGAAGCCCGTCCCAAGCACGAAGCCGATCGACCTAAAGCGGTCCAGCGACGAGTGTCTCCCACTTTGAGAAACGAGCAAGCGGCCTCATCCCACCACAACCTCGACGGACCCACGTTCGATCGGACGTAAAACAGCGCGCGCGCGCGCGCACGCCCTTCCTCACCGTCCCCCTGGAATAACGCTCGCTCGCTCCTCCTCGCTGTCTACCCACTTCGCGGCCTCATTCAGCGGCGAGCTCTCTCGGACTCCTCTTACTATTCCCAGAGTCGGCGAGGCACGTGGACCTTCGTGTCTTTCGCCTGCAACGGACATCGAACGACGATCTACTCTCTACAGCCCCGCGGCGATAATGAAAACCGCTGTTGGCAATTCGCTGCAGCTGGTGATATTTTTTGTTTCCTTCTTTTTTTGTTTTCTTTTAATTTTACCTGCGTTAGAATTCCTCGCGTCCGATGACCAAGAGACGACGGGCGACTCGTCTGCCCCCCTCGGCGGAGTGACGAAAGACTCGCCGGCCACTCGCCCGACGGAGGTCGAACAAAACTGCGAAGCACATCGAACGCGCCCGTCATCGCACAGTTCCGCCCGGCGAGACTCGGCCATTTTATCTTTTTCCACCTAGTGTCAGCGCTACGTTGCAATTTCGTTTCCTCTCCTTTCTTTTCTCATCGGTCTCGAATTGCGTACTCGACGCAAGGCTGACCAACCGGCGAACTTGGACGTGAAATGTTGTCGAGGTTTCGTTGGAGGGAATTGAGAAAAAACAATCGTCGCAAGGTGGATGCGACAATGATAATTTACGATACTAGCGCGATAAAACTTTTTCCGACGAATGGGACTTTACAGCGCAAGCCGAAGGCGAGGGCTGCGATAAGTTCAGAAAACGTTTTTTGCACGTGTATCGGACCAAATTTTACTTCACGTAGGTTTGAAAACTGACATTTACGCACCGAGTGTAATAATAGTGATTTACGATACTAGTCCGATAAAACTTTTTCCGACGAGTGTGAGTTTGCAGCACGAGCCGAAGACGTGCGTTGCGATCGCACGAGTTAAGTTTTTCGCTCGAGTATTTTATTTCAGAAGGTATGAAAATTGGGTTTTTACGCACGCGTGCGTAAAACTGCCCTTTTCGCACCGAGTGAAATAATAGTACATTACGATACTAGTGCGACAAAACTTTTTCTGACGAGTGTTGCAATCACACGAGTTAAGAAAACGTTTTTCGCACGAGTATTGTAAGAAATTTTATTTCACAAGATGCGAAAGAGGAGTTTTACGCGCGCGAAGCGTGCGTAAAACTGCACTTTACGCACCGAGTGAAATAAAGTAAATTTGTGCTCGAGGCTGGCTACGGACGCCACAATGGGAACTTTTACCATACAGCCACGTACTAATTTGTTGACCATTTTCTTTTTTTAAGATTCCGTTGTGATTTTCTTTGATGTGCTGCGGCTGTGGAACGGGCTGTTTTGAGTATTCTCTTCAGTTTTTCATAGAAGAAACTCCTTTTTACGATTCGACCTTGGTCGGGACCCTCTTCAGAAAGTTGTTTAGCTTATCTGTGATTACATCATTATTATTAAATTCATGTCTATGTGTATCTAACTTATAGTACTCAGATTACCTCTTATGGTTCTTCTGATCTTTCAGTTCCATTCCTTACGAGTGTCTTTCTTGTTGATTACCTGCTTGCTTTCTTAGTAATTTTTGCATGCTAGTGTATGCGTTACATTAGCTCTTAATTATGTAAAACTGCCATTTTCGCACCGAGTGAAATAAAATCTATACGCAACTCGATTTAATATACGCAACTTAAAATTTGTACGCAACTCGAAAATTAAAGTTTATACGCAACTCGATTTAATATACGTTTTAAAAAATTTATACGCAACCTTTCGAAAATACAATTTTCGAACTATTCACTTAGCGATATTTTAATATTCGCAATTATGAAATTTCAATATATTTCCGGTCCTACATTACGATCATTCAAAATGTTGACCCCCACCCGTGGACGCAAGATCGACTGGGATAAGACGAGTGCGTGTTGCGGGTTGTATCACGTCGGAAGGAGATTCTTCTTCATTGAGGAAGTCAGCGGCACTCCCCGCCGAAGCTGGGTCACCGGGCGGGTGTTACGTTGAGCCTTGGGCCAAATAAAGGCAAACGCCGATATCGCCGGAGCGCGATCGACTAATGAAGATGTTCTCGGTGGAAAGGGAAAGACAAAAAAAACGGGAGCAGCCAAAACGACGGAACGCGAATATTTCCACCGACATCAACAACGAGAACAAGGTTGGATGGAGAAAGTAAGAATCGTCGCGGGAACAGCGTTTGTTTTTTTTTTGCAGACGCACCGCGTCCCTAAAGACCTTCACCGGCAGGTTTCCCCCGACTCCGCGCCGACGATAGAAGCGACCGAACTTAAGGAGGTTGGTGTTAATTTTGCCTAAATTCGAGAAATTCGGGCAAGAATTGCAAACACTTCCCAATGTTATAAAAATCTGAAAAAATTCATACTTATTATATGCACTGAAAAGATTCATTTTCGATAATAATCATTTCAAAATGTTATTAACAAATTGTTGAAAAAAAATTGTTCATCAAAATATGTGGTAACTCAACTTTTTTTTTTAATGAAAATGATTCGTTCATTTTTCGGAACACGTATGAATTTTTTCAGATCTTTATCTTTATTTTGATTTTTCTTGTTTTTTACATGGAAAAATGTGCGAAAGTCAAAATAAAGATAAAAATCTGAAAAAATTCATACGTATTTGAAAAAGTGAACGAATTACTTTCATTAAAAAAAAGTTCTGTTACCACATATTTTTATGAATTTGTTTAATAACATTTTGCAATTATTATTACGTAAAATTAGTCTTTTCAATGCCTATAATAAGTATGCATTTTTTTCAAATTTTTATAACATTGGGAAGCGTTTACAATTCTTGCCCGAATTTCTCGAATTTAGGCGGAATGAACACCACTCGCTCCAACCTCCTTAATGGGATCTAAAAAAGAAGCAAAGAAAAAACTGTCCTTCCTCGGACGTTTCGACGAAGAACGCTGAAGGGTCAATCGAAATTGAGCACAAGTTTCGCGTCAACTCGGCTCGATTACCGTTCAGTGTGTTTAAAAAAAGAAGGCAAAAGAAAAAGCAAGGCCCCGGGCATACTTTCATCTCGAGGAGTGTTATTTATTTTTGTATCGGTAATTCCCGAGCCGTGAAACGGGCCCGATCAACTCTCGGCCGAACTCGGATGATCGTCGCGAAGCGTGTACTTTGGACGAGTCCTACTTCCTGGTTTTTTTCTTTTTTTTTTGTTTTTTTGTTTAATTCTTCCGTCCGTAACGCGATAGGCTTAATGAAACGTTAGGCCGCTCGGCTAAATGGCTGAGGAATTTTCAATTGACACAAATTCAACCGCATCTGTCGGTATCGCCTCATTTTATCGTAACAATGTAATTTTGATCATTTCTCGACCCGAAGAAACGTGACTTGGTGCATTGAAAAAAAATGGATAAATATATCCATATGAATTTATCTATCGACGCGCAAGGAATGCGTCGTACGTCTATCGAGGAGATTAAAAATACAACCTGCGATGTCGAAACACGCGGACGCGGAACTAGCACGTACATAAAACAAGGAAGAGCTCGTTCTGAGCTGATATTCGAATCACGATTGCGCACCATCGCCGATTAAATCGTGAGAAGCAAAGTGCATATTTTTTCATAATATAAAAAAAATTCCGAAAACAAGACCGGGATCAAATTAAATACTTTGGCAAGGGTTTAGTGAAAGAGGGGGTAAAATATTCCCCTTAAAAAAAAAGGTTAAAAGTCCTCTTATGGAGGGTGCTGGAATATGCTAAAACGGACGCGCGCTTGCCCTGTACCCACCTGTACGAATCAGAGCTGGAAAATACTCGAAAATACTCAAAATAGAAAATACTATATGTATTTCAAATATAAAATAATTTTTGTACTTAAAATACATTTGTAAGGACTTCGTTTGAGTTCTTTTTAAAATACCGAGAGAAATTCAATACGGCTGTACGGTTGGATGGATCGATGGATCGATGGATCGATGGATCGATGGGTCGATGGATCGATGGATTCGTGGGTCGACGGATTCGTGGGTCGATGGATTCGTGGGTCGATGGATTCGTGGGTCGATGGCTTCGTGGGTCGATGGATTCGTGGGTCGATGGATTCGTGGGTCGATGGATTCGTGGGTCGATGGATTTGTGGGTCGAACGATTCATGGGTCGATGGATTCATGGGTCGATGGATTCGTGGGTCGATGGATTCATGGGTCGATGGATTCATGGGTCGATGGATTCATGGTCCATCGTCCCACCCATCTATCCATCCATAACCCATCCATCCATCAGCCGGCTTGGCCGGCTGACCGTACAGCACTGATATAGAGTAGACGCAAAAGTATTTTGTGTTTTTTACTTAGGACCCGAAAAGTACTTAAAATGCCGGAAAAGTATTTGGGTACTTAAAATACGTACTTAAAACACCTAAAATACATCAAGTATTTAAAAGGCTGCCCAGCTCTGGTAGGAACTGGTAATATTTCAAACACGGGACGACTTAACGAGCACTAACATATTTACCGTCGTCAATGGTCTGTCAATCTTATGCAACTGTTCCGAGAATGGGATAGGCTCGCCGGTCCTTCGGGTTTGGTGTATACCGAACTGGTGAATAATTCTATGTTCCTACAACTTTCGAGAGATGGGTTCTGTTGATTCGGGGACGAGCGCGGTTCCCGCATGCCTGCGCTGACGACACCTCGGCACATACTCGACGTTGGTGCCTATAACGGCGACGCTCACAGCGGAAGATTTGGGCAAGACGGAAAAAGCTGTTTCTTACCTGTCCGTCAATTAAGCTTGCATTATTTCGCTTCCAATCTGTTTCTTAATTCGAACGCTCCGTCGGAATCGAAGAACCACGTTGCGAGGGACGTTTCTAGAGAGAAATTGAAAAAATTTCTGCAACGTCACTTCCGTTCTCGAAATCTCATTTTTCGACCGGTAATTACGTTCATACGGGGAAACGTCACCTCCGGCTTGAAAATCTCAGTTTTCAATCGAAAGTGTCTTCAAAGTGGAAAACGTTACCTTCGGTTTGACAATCTAATTTTTCGTCCGGAACTGACATATTCCATATGGCATAATTTCCGGTCTAAAACTGAGATTTTCAAACGAAAACTTCCGTATCCCCACTACCGGTCGAAAAATTAGATTTTCAAACCGTAATTTACATTTCCCGTATGACGTTACTTCCGGTCAAAAACCGAGATTTGGAAACCAGACGTTTGAGATTTTCAAACCGGAAGTGACGATTTGAAACGTCACTTCCGGTCAAAAAACCGCGATTTTCAAGCCGGATGTGACATTTTTCAGTATAACGTCACTTCCGGTTGAAAACTGAGATTTCGAAACCAGACGTTTGAGATTTTCAAACCGGAAGTGACGATTTGAAACGTCACTTCCGGTCGAAAAACCGAGATTTTCAAGCCGGATGTGACATTTTTCGGTATAACGTCACTTCCGGTTGAGAACTGAGATGTCGAAACCGGAAGTGACGGTTTCTCGTATTCCGTCACTTCCTGTCGAAAAACCGCGAGTTTGAAACCGGACGTAATGATTCCCGGTGCGACGTCACTTCCGGTCGAAAACTTAGACTTCGAAAACGTAAGTGACGTCGCAACGAAATTATGTTATTTCTCACCGGAACGTATGTTGCGGAGAGAAAGACATAAAATATCTGTACCCATGTCATTAACACCGCTGTCTATGGAAACTTTGACGATTCGCTCGCGAACGAAGCGTCGTCCAAGTCCTATACACATAACCCTCCAAAGTAAATGCAGACGTTTCTGTCATCGACGTCTCCGTCGCTGCGTAACAGCCGGTCGCAAACACATCGCAGCGAATAACGGAAGTTCAGAGTCCACCTCGGGGTCTCTGCGCTGCAGCGACATCGAAGCACGAGGTGGTAAACACAGCGTTAGAGGACGCCGTGAACGGAAAGAGAAAATAAAATGCAAACAGGTTTCGTTCGGGTGAAACTGTTACGGCACGCGCTCCAGCTAGACGGAGACCGCAGTAAGAGGCTATATCGAAGATCCTGTTTCGTTTAATCAACGAGAGTCTGAAACGAGGGGAAAAGCTGTTGGCCGTAGAGAGTGGTATGTCGCTCTGGGACGCGAGAGGTCCTTTCTCCGGATACTCGGAGGATCGAGCGCCAACGCTAGGCTCGGGCGGACTCTTTTATTCCCCCCCCTCCCCTCCCCGCCCCCCCCCCTCCGTCGACCGACGGGGGATCAGATCTTCGGGTGAATGCCCTCGGCTGCAGGAAAAATACAATTCCATCGGACACATGGGCAATGTGCTTCGCCGTAGTGGATTTATAATTGTCCACGAGGAAATCATTTGTAATAATCGTTTCGATAAGTACAGGCATTATTAAACTGTTCATCAGCACGCGTGCTACCGCGCAGGCGCTAATTGAGGCGTTTATAATGTTCCGCGAAATACCCGACGACACGGGGAAACGAGAATTTCTCCGGGTGTGCTTTTATTCGCGCTGCAGTGACGAAACGTGCGGAAAGTCTCTTTTCTACTCGGAACGGAGATCGCTCGACTCGGACGAAAGAAAATTGAGGACAGAAACGCGAAGACTCCTCTGACTGGCACGGATGTTTAACGGGGATCGACTGTTTCTTTGGGATCGAAAGTGTGAATGGAAAAAGAATGCGTTCCAGCTGTGTCGAATCGGGGGCTGTATTAGTAAAATGAATTATGCGTGGCGTTTATGGGGTATATTTTGCAAAAGTGATGCAAAATATACCCCAATATTATGCGTGCATCGAAGATTATGAAAAATGTGTTGTCGAGTTTGAGAATCTCGACGACTTCGGAATCGACATCGCGTTCTACTGGCCAACATTGCGAGACGAAAAATGAAATGACAAATCATTCGGCGACATTTATGTAATGAGTGGTTTAAAGAATATTTGAGACTTCAAATTACTGATAAATCGAGAACTTTATGTCGGGGATTCGTTATGTGTACCAAAATGTTATGGGCAGTAAGACACTTAAGTTTGGACGTGTATTAAAACGAACTTGAACTGAGATTACGAGCTGCGAACAGTACCAAAAAATACTTCAAGTACAAGTTGCAAACTATCACAAGTACTTGAAGTATTTCTCAAATACTTTTAGCAATTAGGTTCACAGCGTTAAGCGTTATCTAGGCTTTAAAAAAAAGGTGCAAATTTGCACTTTCTAAGTACACGTCACTTCCAGTCGAAAAATTACATTTTCAAACCGTAAGTGACCTGTACTAAAAACTACTTACACTTGAAATTTTTTAAAAACGTACGCAAAGTACTAACCAGTACTTGTGTACTTCATGCATGTTCTTGAAGTACCGAATCAGTTCTCGGTACTTCAAGGACTGCCCAGTTCTTAAATTTATAGACTACGATCACAAAATAAACTTTGCATCGATAGATCATTGAGTTTTGACGGTACAGTGTGGATTCCGCATTTTTTTTACATAATCTTCATAATCACTTCCGGTCGAAAAATTACATTTTCAAACCGGAAGTGACGTGTACTAAAAACAACTTATACTTGAAATTGTAAAAAAACGTACGCAAAGTACTAACCAGTACTTGTGTATTTCAAGTATGCACTTGAAGTACCAAATCAGTTCCCGGTACTTCAAGGACTGCCCAGTTCTCAAATTTATAGACTGCGATCACAAAATAAACTTTGCGTCGATAGATCATTGAGTTTTCACGGTACAGTGCGGATTTGGCATTTTTTTTTACATAATCTTGGTCGCTTCCTCTACACACGGAGCGTATCGTCGTCGCAAATCGATACTCAAAACGACAATTGGCTCGACAGCTGTGGACGAACTTCCTGGTGACAGGGGGAAGGTGACAGACCGGTTGACGATAATCGTTCGTAACTTTTCGCGTATTATTTGTCCCTCCCCTTCGCTCGGTCGGCCTGTCGTTGGGTTTTACGAGGCGACTGTGGAAGTCGATGCACCAGTACTTGTGTACTTCAAGTATGCACTTGAACACTGATAAAAAAAATACGGTTGAATCAACTAAGATTCGGGCAGGGACGTTCAACTAAATATTTTGTTGGTACAGCTAAAAATTTGGCTAGTTCAACCATTTATTGGGTGAATCCACAAAAATATTTTTGAGTCATTAAAATATTTTGTTCGACCAACAAAATATTTATTTGAACGACCCTGCCCGAATCTTAGTTGATTCAACTGTACTTTTTTATCAGTGAAGTACCAAATCAGTTCCCGGTACTTCAAGGACTGCCCAGTTCTCAAATTTATAAACTGCGATCGCAAAATAAACTTTGCGTCGATAGATCATTGAATACTCAAAACGACAATTGGCTCGACAGCTGTGGACGAACTTCCGGTGACAGACCGGTTGACGATAATCGTTCGTAACTTTTCGCGTATTATTTGTCCCTCCCCTTCGCTCGGTCGGCCTGTCGTTGGGTTTTATGAGGCGACTGTGGAAGTCGATGCACCAGTACTTGTGTACTTCAAGTATGCACTTGAAGTACCAAATCAGTTCTCGGTACTTCAAGGACTGCCCAGTTCTCAAATTTATAGACTGCGATCACAAAATAAACTTTGCGTCGATAGATCATTGGCTTTTCACGGTAAAGTGCAGATTTCGCATTTTTTTTTTCACATAATCTTGGACGCTTCTACACACACGGGGCGTATCGTCGTCGCAAATCGGTACTCAAAACGACAATTGGCTCGACAGCTGTGGACGAACTTCCGGTGACAGACCGGTTGACGATAATCGTTCGTAACTTTTCGCACAAATAATCATTTGTGCTAATAATAATAATAAGGGGAGGGACAAATAATAATTTGTCCCTCCCCTTCGCTCGGTCGGCCTGTCGTTGGGTTTTACGAGGCGACTGTGGAAGTCGATGCACCGGACGGTGCGCGAGGTAGACGGGATGAGGATAACGGCACCTAGCCGGCGTACACTTTCTTCGATCCTCGACGCGACTCGTGCGCGCGCTCGGCTCCCAAGCGCGCTGCAATCACCTCGCTTTCGAGGTCAATGTCTAGGACCGGCGCGCTCGCAAAGCGCAACCGGTTCTCCACCTAGCTCTGCACGCAACTTTCTTCGATGTCGATATTACTTTTTTTTTCGTCGCACGAGAGATATGCAAATCCGATCCGAGGTGTTGCGGTTGTTGTCGGGAAATCATCGGATGCTTTTGAAGATACAATGTAGCTGGAAAAGAGGGACACACGTTTTTGTCGGTTAATCGGGCGGAACCGATTCTGAACCGCTCGAGCGGAAAATAATAGTTATCTTTAAATCGCGCTGCGAGGCGAATAGAAATTTTGCAGTTTTATGTGTTTTTATTCAAATACGGATAAACTGCTGTCAGGATTTCGAAGAGCTGAAATCGCATCGAGATAACGCTGGGGCTGTTGAAGGTTATTAAATTCATAGGCATTTTGCGCAGCTTGGGCGAGTTTTTTGAACTTTTTTTTATATATGGACATTTTTCAAAACACGGAACATTTTTTTTTTTTAAAGACGGAAATCAGATGTTGATCGCACGTGCGAGGAAAGGTGCTCCTTGCGAAAGGTGTTCACTTAGCGTAAGTTTCGGACCAAAGAAAGGGAATTGCAATCTGGATGGTATAAAAATCTCAAAAAAAAATCAAGCATATTAAAGGTGTTGAAAAGATTAATTTTGCGCTATAATAATTCCAAAATGTTATTGACAAATCGATGAAAAATGAAACTGTTCAACGAATCTCCCGGAAACCTAACTTTTTAACACATTTCGAATTTTTTTTTTATATATGGGAAAAATGTGTAGAAAGTTACAAAATTCAAAGCGAATTGAAAAATCTGAAAAAATTCGTACGTGTTCAGAAAAATGAACGAATCATTGTCATGAAATAAAAATGTTAGGTTTCCGGAAGATTCGTTGAACAATTTTATTTTTCGTCAATTTGTTAACAATATTTTGGAATTGTTATTAAGCAAAATTATTCTTTTCGGCACCTTTAACAAGCTTGATGTTTTTCAGATTTTTATACCATCGAGTAGTGTTTGCAATTTACTCTCATTTCTCTGAAACTTTTGCGAAGTGAACACGGCTGATAAACGGCTGTCATGATTTCAAATAGCTGGTATCACATCGAGATAAAGCTATAGTCGTATTGTTAATCATAATCAAATTCACAGACATTACGTAGCTTACGCGAGTTTTTTTTTCAATTTATATTTTCCAACGACGGAAATTAGTTGTTCGCCACGCGCGCGAGTTAAGTACGTTCATAGAAAAAAAAAATGAAAAACGTCATATTGTTTACACGAGGTACACATAATCATCACTATGTAAATGTGGCGCTGCTTGGCGTCAGGAAATTTTTCAGTTTTCCACTAAAGTGCCGACAAACTGTTGTCCGAATTTCAAAGAGTTGGTATCACATCGAGATAACGAAATTTCCGTGTTGTTGATAATATTGAAATTCATGGGCATATTGCGCAGCTTACGCAGTTTTTTTTCGATTTACATTTTTCAACGACGGTAATCGGATGTTCACAGCACTGCCCGTTAAGTACGTTCTTTCGCGATTTCATAGGAAAAATCCTTCGGCTTGGAAGGATTCTATATGAGGATGAAAAAAATATGGAAAACGTCATATTGTGTGCAAGAGATGCATACAATAATCTCTATGTAAATGTGACGCTGCCAGGGGCCCGAAAATTTTGCAGTTTTTCATTAAAGTAGTGACAAAACTGTTGTCCGATTTTCAAATAACTGGTATCACATAAAAATAACCCCACAACCGTTTCAATGATGACAATCAAATTCGTATGCATATTGCAAAGTTTACAAGAGTTTTCTCTCAGATTTACATTACGCGAACAAAAAGAGTTTTTTTTCAATTTTCATTTTTCAATACAGAAATCAAACGCATGCGCAAATTAAGTACGTTCTTACGCAGTTTCGTAGAAAAAAATGAAAATCGTCATATTGTATACACGAAGAGTATACAACGAAATAACCGTTTCAATGATAACAATCAAATTCGTATGCATATTGCAAAGTTTACAAGAGTTTTCTCTCAGATTTATATTATGCAAACAAAGAGTTTTTTTTTTTCGATTTACATTTTTCAACGACGGAAATCAGACGATGAGCGCATGCGCGAGTTAAGTACGTTCTTTCGCGATTTCGAACGTCATATTGTATACACGAGGCGCATACAATAATCACTATGTAAATGTGACACTGCCAGGCGCTCGAAAATTGTGCAGTTTTTCATTAAAGCACCGACAAAACTGTTGTCCGATTTTCAAGA
Organism: Ichneumoninae sp. A BG-2022a; assembly: GCA_030522665.1. Lineage (NCBI taxonomy): Eukaryota > Metazoa > Arthropoda > Insecta > Hymenoptera > Ichneumonidae > Ichneumoninae sp. A BG-2022a. Next base: position 50 of record JAPYZC010003707.1, on the reverse strand, counting down.
TTTTCAAGAGCTGGTATCACATCAAAATAACGAAATAATCGTTTTGATGA
>JAPYZC010003706.1:0-19239 GCA_030522665.1 Ichneumoninae sp. A BG-2022a | reverse complement strand
ATCAGCATCTTCCATACGCTTGATTTTTTTCAGATTTTTATTCGATCGAGAAGTGTTTGTAATTCTCTTTTATTCCTCTCAAACTTAGGCGGCGTCAGTTATTGCGCTAGTACTACCTTAAAGATACAGTACAGCAGTCGCGCCGCGCGGTCGGTCGAGTCGTCGTGGATTTATACATAGTAAAATAAACCGGCACAGTATTATTATGCTATCTCTTAATGGAAGATCCCAGCAGGGAGAAAGGGCGCCGGGAAAGGAAGTGGATATTCTGGGCTGCTCGCGGGTCGCGAATATGTCGCGTTGGGGGAATCCCCGACCCTCGTATATTCCTTTTCCGCTGGTGGAGCTCTCTCGCATAAAGACGTCGGCGATACCGTCGCCGTAAATAGGGATGTAAGAGATCGGGGCGTCGGGCCTAAACACACGGAATTCTTATTATTTCGCACGTTATAAAAGACCCTACCCATCTCCTCGGTCGGTAATCTCAGCCTCTCGAGCATTCTCACCCCGGCGGGTTGTGACTTTTGGGTCCCTCGCCACAACGGCAAAGCCCGTACCTCCGGGATTATTCGTCATCCGAAATATAATCTGTACTCGACACGCGCGTTTATCCCTGGCTGATTCAAAAACCCAAAATTTAACGCAGCAACGTTTTTTCGTGACTGTCGTGTCGTTTCCATTCGGGTGTCGTGATGATCATATGGTTCTCTGAATTACCCTAAAGGTTCTGCACGACATTAAATTTCATCAAGTTCTGCACTGAAAAAAAAATTAGCCTGTGGGCTGCCGAAGAAAAAAAATTTTGTTTTAATTCTACTTTCAATCCTTGCAATTTCATATGATATTGAAACAACAACAGCAAGACTGTCAAGGTGACATATTATCGTTTCCATCCGGTATGAAATTGTCCGAATTCAGAGTAGAATTGAAACAACGTTTTTACTTCTTTGGCAACCCTCAAGCAAATCCTACTTGATTCAAGGATATTTTTTTTTGTGTAACGGCTGCGTCTTGCATAGCAAAAGCTTCGTTCGGGGAAGTTCACTTTAGAGAATACAAATTTTACGAGTGAAGAATTTCAATTTTTCCTAACGTAGTGACATTGACGAAGACTCGCCGAGGATAAAATTTTCGTGTCATGATATCTTTATCGTCCCTCCGAGTTGGTCGGTCGCTCTGTGAGCCGTCGATTGTAATCCATTAAGCATCCTTCCGCGATACGTCTCTATACGGCAAGTTAATATTTGACAAGAGGAGGCACGACTGAAATAATTTCAACCCCAATAACCGTTCGGCGATCACTCACTCGCAGGGTATTCGATATTTTGACAGAGTGGACTTTTATGTTACGACTTCGTGGAAGGGCAGCCGATCAGACACGGCTGATTCACGCGGTGAGGGGCCGGTATTTATTACAGCTGTGTGTATGGGGTGCCGCGAGCGGATGGAGGAGACCGGTAGCATTCATCTATGGCGGCTTTAATACGGCCTGGATTTCCCGCGAGGATTCCGTATGCACCAACGGATAGATATATGATAGAGTTATGGTTCCCCTATGCTCCCATTATGAAACCATCCTCGAACCGCTCGGCATTCTCTCTATACGCCCCAATGCTCGCCCTCTCAACCACTGTATAGGTACTCTTGCTCCCTTACGTCTTGTGCTAACAACCCTCGCGAGCTAACAGACCTATATGTATATATATATAGAGACTGTACGGTGGATCGTCGGCGGGAATTCTGAATTGTGTGCCCCGCCATCCCGAACTTACCCCTCCAGACATTTTACCAGCGTGACGCACCGCACCCCCATTAGATTCGTCATTTGTCATTATTATTATCATTACTACCACTACTACTACTATTATCACTTACTCGGGGCTTCTTGACTCCCCATTATAACGGTCGGTCCTCCACTTCAAATCTTGCCCACTGGATTCAATCTGTTTCTGAAGGGAGACCTTTTGAAAAAAAAATTATTACTGCCTATTCTCCAGAGACTGCTGCAGACATATTTATGATTATTTGTCAATTCTTGTGTGTTCGCAGAGCCAAATTTTAAGGAGCCCATCACGAACGTCACCGCGCCTGTAGGCAGAGAAGCCATTCTCTCGTGCCTCGTGCAGGACCTAGCTGGATACAAAGTGAGTACACCTTAAATCGCTTGATTAATTAGTTAACGGTAGGGTAGAGCGGAGCGAAACGGACCGGCGTCCTTCACTCCAGAGTAAACTGTTCACTCATGTAGGGTAGAGCGGGGCAAAATGGGGTTTTTGGGCAAAACGTCATTTTCCCAGGCTTTTCTGCCCAGTTTTGCCACCTTGTCCGATCCAAAAATGATTGGAAAATTTAGTTTTGCCCAAAAACCCCTTTTTGCCCCGTTGCCCCATTTTGCCCCGCTCTCCCCTACAGTGATTAATCGGTGAAAGCCGTCCGTCTTGCCTCGAACTTCCTTTTTTTTCCCGCTCTCTCGTGCAGTTACCTTTCAATACCGCAAGCATTTCTCATGTTTCACATTACGAAGGTTTCTTTTTTTCTTAATCTGGTATCAGCGATTCAGTAAACGGTGATCGGAGGCCAGCCAATGCAGAAGCTGCTGCACGCCGGTGGCGATGCCCGGGTCCATTACAGACTCCTGGATAAAAAAAAATAGCTCCGATAGCCGCAAATCATATTTTTGTTTTACCTCGCTGACGTTGAATAGCCCTCGAGCAAACTTTTGATCTCCACCGGTCGCTCGAACGATATCGATCGATTGAGAAAATATTCACCCCGACGATGCTCCGTCCGGAGGTCGATGCTCGGGATCCTGGGTCACGCATTGTCCCGTACGTACCGACGCAACGTGCACACACATAACGCGATTCGCTTCCCGCATCAGCCTCCGCACACCCTCGTAGTTCATACCAATTTACAAACGATTGAAGCGCTCGCTTTCAAGGCGCTCCTCGATCGCTTCCGAGCACCGCTCCCAACGTGAACAACGGACACGTGAAATCAAATTAGACAGCAAAGCCCGTTCCGCTGAGACGATTCAGAGGGTAAACATATACCGCACTGTGTTCCCTCGAAACTCACAATTTATCAGGCTCGTCGCGAACGAATTTACGTGGACCGTCAGAGACGAACCGATCGAGCGTCAGCCTTCGGCAATCCAATACGCCGGCGACGTGTTTGCGATGGGGCATCGGAAGCCCCCTTCCGTTTCAATATCTAATAGCTCTCGGGCAGGATACGATAAACTATACACAGCAAACACCGAATGTCATACGATCTCGCTCGATCGGCCGATCGTTCCTCATCGCGTTCTTGGGTTCCATAAACATTCGCGATTATCGATATTTTCGAGGATTTCCCGAGCCAAAGCCGCGACGGCAGATCTGGCTGCCCCGGGGGTGGCGCCCTTAAGAATTCAATTGTACGTAGAGAGAATCGATCGTTCAAACAGCGGCTGAGGTAATACTAGAACGGCTAGGGAGGGTTGGGTTCCGAAGTATTTCTCGAGTCCCTACGGTGATATAAGCGAAAAGCGGCATTGCAGACAGCAGCAATACGTCAGGCATAAAAGCGACGAGCCGTTATAAATCCCGATATATCAAGAGTACACGCCCTTTTTACCCCCCGCGATGTATGGCGTATAACCGGGCCCTTTCTAACTTCCGGTTCTGCCGGGTTTCGCGGCCGTGAAAGACCACTTGGCCGTGGCTCTTCCGCTCCCTCTCTCTGTATATCCTCCCAGATGAGAACTGTGCGCTGGAACGTTTCTTTCACAAACGGCTCTTTCATCGCTCGTTCGAGCGTTATTCCGCCTCTCTGCGTTACGGCGTTTACCGCGTGAATGTGCACGGACACAGACGCAAACGGAACGAGCCGACGGCCGAAGACTTTCGCGGGATTCAACAGTTGTGATTGATTGGCCATTGAATGAGGAACGAGAATCGAGTCTCCCCGTCGTCGGCTCGTGTTCTCCGACTCGTGTATCAACCGCGCGGCACGAACGATCGAGCTCGCGTTACAGTCTTCGGCGGCGCGTCCTTCACTGTCGAGGATCACTTTTTTTTTTTTGAGTCGTAACCATCGTTTGATATTCATCGGGTCGCTTTTGAGGATAATGGGTTTCTTCGATGCGAGTGCCTGGCACACTCCCTCGTCATACTCTTCAGAAAATTAATATCACTGAAAGTGTAATTAACTAATGAATCTTGAGGAACGGGTTTGGAGTACGAAGATGAGGTCCCACTTCGCGCGGGCCTCGGCTCTCCCGTTTGACGAATTTAACCCGGGGTTGACCTCCCCCTTTTCACTGAGTCGTGGCTTCGGTCCCGGACAAACGAGCGTCGCTCCCTCACACCGCGCGCCCCTTCGGGGGTTTTAGATTGATTCGTTCCTCGGGGATTCGTGAATAATCGTCGCGGTCCAAGGTTCCAGCTTTACCTGAGCCGTACATCCGTCGGACTCGGTCAATTCGCCGGAGAACCGGGCTGAGAGTTCCCGGTGCATAGACGGAGATTCACCCGGAAGAGGTTTTTTTCAGTGTTTGCATTGTATCGCCCGTGGACCTCAGTGGGTTAGCGGACTGAGGAGGGGCGGGGAGGGTCGGCTCGGCTCCGAGTAAAATTAGTTAATGCAGGTAAAAAGCCTTCCGGCTTTTGATAAATCTCGAGTACGAGAGCGACGTCGGTTCCGAAGCGTCCTCCTGGATATTACCTAAAACCAGTTACGCTATACGTTACAATGATAAGTTGTGATTTACCTCCTGCCAAGCCATCGCCACGGAGTGTGAGGCGCCCGTACCGCTCGCCCTATGCTAGCGAACTCAACAGGCAAATGCGCGATGGTAACGTCTCTCTCGGCCAGCATTAGCGGTCCTGCAGCTTAATCAACCGCTAACCATGACGCAGAACCCGGCGAGTTGGCCGATCTGGGGATTATTATTCAAGCTCTCACGAACGGGTTTCAACCCCCCCACGGCCGCGTCCCTCATGACTCGCGCGCGGCCACCGCGATTCAACGAACTTCCGTTGTCCGCTTTTGCGGAGGTTTTATGGTGACGCTGGTGCGATGGTACCGCGAGTTTAATTTTTTTATAAAAAGGGGCGCACGATAACTCGTCGAGCCAACTCGTTTTCACTCGGTCCCGTATACCGTACGACCGAAGAGCGGTCGCTTCCAGTTTTTCCTGCTCTGTTTCTCTTTCCCTCCCGCCGCCCCATCCGATTCGCACGGCGTCTCTCGTCACTTCTCGTTTATTGGCTTTTTTACCTTTCTATTATTCGTCGCTGGAGGATCCGTTGTTGCACGCTCGCCCGCTACCGGCACCGGTTTAAATTCGCATTCGGCTTTCGCCCGGATTTTGAACTCCGTGAGACATGAGAGAATCGGTATCGTGGATATAGGATTCGCTGCAATTCGCGGTACTTAACGGTGTACACGAGATATAGGGTAAACGTGGGGAATATGGCCCGGTTCATATATCATTGATTTACGTGTTAATCGAGGTGGGCCATATTCCCCACTTTTACCCTAAGCCACAACTCCACCGACGCCGGTTGAATTACAAGCGCCTAACATGCAGCTGCTTTCAAAGGAAATGCCGAAGGTGTATACATTAGTCGGATATTGTTCAACGCGAGTGCAATCGCAGGTACCCGAAGTGTTCGCAAAAGCACCTGTACGAGTTGTTTTTTCTTGCCGAAACGGGAGCCCACATATGCTCAGCCAAATCTTCCAAAATAACGGATTGTTCATCCGCCAGGATGCTCCAGATATTCCATCACGCGTGGAAAGAATTCGCTTCTTTGCTTGTGAACCGAACAATGAAAGACCACGGGGAGATCATCGAGATACGACCGCTATACTTCTCCGCTATTCCACCAACAGTCTCCTCCGCAGTCTCCCATTCCCGTCCTGTGAGCACAAGCAGCGATCCGGAAGGTGGACCAAGCATACAAGAAGTCTCAATGAAGAGGCACTTGCACCGCCAACTGCTACAGCCGATCCCGATGTTCTTGCACAGCCTGCTCCATTGCGATTCATTTATACGAGAGCTATGATTCCGCTCGAGGGGCGGTTGAGAACCACTGGCTCGAAGATGGAGCCGGTCTGGCGGGTGAAAAAGGGGGTTTACGAGAAATATTGAAAGGTATTCACCCGGCATGGGCAACGGCATGAAATTCAAATGGATGGATACGTTGATATTTACAAAGGCGGAAAGAAGAACCGCGGAAACAGAGAGAAAGTTAAGAGATATATAATAAAGGTAAAAAAAAAAAAAAAAAAAAAACCAAGTGGAAGATGCAAAAGACGGGGCGATGCGAGAGGGCGAGAGCGAGGTGGCGAAGCAACCCCCGGGTGGTATACATCCTCGCATGCACGCGGAGGCAACTTGGACGGAATAATCGTGTCGTTTATAAGCTCCGGAGGTGCGTCGGTCGGTTCCGGGCGTGCATTAAGATGACGGATAAGGGTCGCGCGCCTTCGCGAACATCGCCGCCCGCACGCCGGAAGGCTTGAGGCGTCGAGATCCGTGAGATAGCGACACCTCTCTATAGCGTTTCGCTATGGCCTGCTTTGCCTCTTGCTCCTTTCCTTCGCCTTTTCCTCGTAATTTTCGTCGTTCTCCGGGCACTCGACGGGCACCGCGCCCTTGGATTCGCCGGGTCTCTCGCCCTCGCTGTCCTCATCGTCTCCGCGCGGCGAATGAGCGAGCCGCGGTCCTCTCGCGGTATACGAGGGTGATATTAACGGGGAGAGGACCGCCGGGTTCGCACGACTTCGTTACTACTCATGGATAATGGGTCGAGCAGGCCGACACACTTGGCTTTTCTACGTTTTACGAGGTAAGGCCTGCCACAATCCGGCAGCGAACCGGGCGATATCGTAGCCGACACACGGATGCAGCGTCAACGATGTACCCGCGTCAGTGGGATAAACGGAGTACCGGAACGCGTTGTGCGGCCCCTGGGTTGAATTTTAATCGCCAACTTTATTGGGCGCACCGCCACGCAGCAACCGCAGGAGTGTCATATATCTTTATTCTCTTTAACTGCTCCAGCCGCCTATTTCGTCGTTATCGCCGTGTAATAATAGGCCTCGCATTCCTAATAGGAGAGCTCCGATAACGAAGCGGGGACCCCCGATCCGCCGTGCGCCCCGGGCCAGCATTCGGCCAGCGCCGCTTACGAGAGCGATACCGCGCAATTCCCTGGTAATTATTTGAGTTACGTGTGCCGGATGCTTTCGAGCTCGACCGACGAGTGCTGATCACTCCGATCGCGCGTGTCTGGAATAAAATGCAAAGGATCGTAAATGGGTTACCTACACTCTCGGATGCGTTCCAGTCGGGACGAGTCGAGGCCTTCGCGCAGGATCCGTCGAGGAGAGTGCGCGAGGATCGAGACGCGTGACGAAAACCAATCGCCTTTACGACTCTATGAATAAACCTGCGATATTGTGTGCGCGAACTTTGTTTTTTTACGAGGTTATCGTCGTAAATTTTACGAGTTCGTGCTATGAAAAAAAAAAAATGAGAAGAAACTGCGTCATCGGGACGTCCGGGAACTATCGCCGTAGAGATTAATTGCCCGTTACCGCGCGGATCCCTACGCCCTATCGTGAAATAACCGACACAATAGAAATATCTGAAAGCCCTGCGGGTGGTATGCACAACCGAGAAGATAACGCGAGTGAAAAATGTCTCCCTCGGAGAAGAGCCAAGTGGCGAAAGGATTAGCACACTGAGAAAAAGGATGGTATTTCCTACTGTAACGAATAGTTCCCAGGGGGGACGTCTATATAGTTGGCGATAGTAAATACTCAATTGATTAACCGACAGCGTTAGGTGCGCGGTCGGTGAGTGGCTTCGGCGGTCTCCCGAGTCAAGCAGCTTTGCTTGCATCCAGTAGATGGATGGGTGACCGCTTAGCCCCACACCGGCTTGCACATTGAACGTTGAGCGGCGGGCCAGTTTTTCTGAGTTCCTGATGTTAAAAATATCGCGGAATCAGAAAAATATAGGGCCGTCTGAACCGACACGGGTCTTCCGCAGTTTCCCCGTGTCCTCGGCAAATGCGGTAGGGTAGAGCGGGGCAAAGTGGGGCAACGGGGCACAACGAGGTTTTTGGGCAAAACTAAATGTTCCAATCATTTTTGGATGCCCAAATTCGCTCTATCGGATACATCAGGCTTTTCTGCCCCAATTTGCCACCTTGTCCGATCCAAAAATTATTGGAAAATTTAGTTTTGCCCAAAAACCCCGTTTTACCCCGTTGCCCCATTTTGCCCCGCTCTCCCCTACAGTGTAGATAAGTCGACTGCGGACGCACTGGAAGTTAGGTAGCTTAGTGAAGTGCGGGTAGGGAGTGATAGGGGGGAAAGGGACGGGTTACGTAAAAATCCAAGGAGGATATCCGATGGAACATACAAAAAATAATGTTTTTTTTTAAATACTCAATTGATTAAACTATAATTATAGTTACGACTATTTACTATGTAAGCTTTTGTCAGTGCATCTTTAATACAAGAGAATCTCTTCGAGATGTGACATCTTCGATACATCAAGTTGCATCACAGAGTATCCTACGAACGGTACAAGAGCCATGAACGTTTTCCCAACGACCCTCGTTCCTCCAACGACTTCAAGTTCACGAGAGACACAATGAGTTCCTTATCGGGCTCATTTGGCAACGAACCGCTGCCAGGTGACATTTTGTGGTTGACATTTCGCAATAAACAATCCCTCCCACTGCCTCGAACGACCTTCGGACACCCCCGATTCCGTCGTAACAACCCGGAACACATCGCACCCGCATCGAGAACAGTGGAACGTTTTAATTGCCTTCGCGTTCCGTCGTTACAGAACGCGCTACCAAAACGCCGACCTCTCTGTAGGGCTAATTGCGTTTCAATTATTCAGTTATCGAATCGCGGGTCACGGCTTGCCGAGCTCGGCGACACTCCGCGATACGCAATCACGGGGTAATACTTTGTCGAGGTCTCATAGTTTTCATTGGGTTTCGATCTGTCGCGAGTAAACCTAAGATTAGTCTGTTTCGAACGACGATGAGACGAAGAAGGGACGGGAGGCGATGTCGTATGACAAATACCTAATGTCCCTGGATTCTCCGTAATCACACGCATTCACAAGGCACGACGCACGATGCAATACGCCTTTGATATGCTCTATGTGCGCGTCCAGGGCTGCCCGGCTGTCCCGAAACTGCGTGTCGTCCGAACCATGGCAGCCTCCGCGAACTGCTTCAATTCCATGGGATTATCTACCGCACATCCCCCAGCAATGTCCTATTGACTGTATCGTCGGCAATGTACGTTTGATACGGAATCGGGCAGCCATGGCTGGCGAGCCGTTGATGTTGGCGGCGTTATCAAATGCTGCAAATCATCGGTGATATCGATCCCGGTACATAGGTTATCTCAAGTGCCCCAACACCGTAAACGTGTTGATCCCCACTAATAATTATCGAGCGGTATCGCCTTCCAGCAATACCAGCGGGAAGGTTACATCCAGCAAGAGAACCCGGGCAGGATTTTGCAGTAACTAGAAACACGGCGCATCTCTGGCTCCACAGTGGCTTGTCGAACGCTAAACCGCCATAACCTTCTTTGGCCAACGTAACGCAGAAAAATGTTAAAAATTGATGTAACGTCACTTCCGGTTTGGAAATCCCAGTTTTCGACAGGTCTTATTAACTGTGGTTAACGTTTCGCTAACTTTACTTCGATATAACTAATTTTTCGGCCGGAAGTGACGTCACACCGGAAATCTAGCACTTCCCGTTTGGAAATTTCGTTATTTGGCCGACGGTGACATATTTCCGGTATGACGTAACTTCCAGGCGAAAAATTAGTTTTAGAAAGCAGAAGTGACGTTTTTCCATGTAACGTAATTTCCGGTTGAAAAGCCAAATTTTGAAGTAATCGAGATACAGGTTGTCTGGGACTGTCGATAAGAATACCAGCGGAGAACTCGAGAATGCTGACAGAAAGGATCCTCCTCTGACGTTACGTTATGGCCCGAAATGAGCGTGAGTGCCCCGTTCTCGTTGATGCTCTTTGGCTAACGATAATTCAGCGGAGCAAGCTGGAGCAGAAGCGGAGAATCACGAGTGCAGGTAACGCGGGAGTTGCTCGTTGGTTCGTTTCCGGTTTGACGGTTACCGCTTCAGATACAGACGGTGGTTAACGTTTCGCTAACTTTATTTCAATGCAGACGGGATCGGGCGGGCGCGGAGAGGAAGAAAGCACGAGGATGAGAGTGATATGAAGTGGGAAGGCTGAAAGAGTGGCGGATGATGCGAACGGAGAGGAGAGAAAGTCTAGCGTTGGGCTAGCGGTGCTGCTCCGGCGCCGAAGGGTGCACTGAATTGAGGGGAAACCCCGTCGAGCTACGTTTTCCATCCGACCGTACAGTACACAAGGCGAACTCTGGTTCGTGTTCCTTTCCATCGTAAAACTTGACTCTACTATCCTTTCTAAATGTCATACCCACACTCGTGTGCTCGGGCGCGTTTCACCCTTCTCCGTTCGTTCTCCCATCATGAAACGCTCCTATGCCATTGCAATCGGTCCTCCACGATTCCCCGATACTTCCTGTTACCTCCCTTCTCCGTCCCACTCAACCCCCGGACACTCTCGTACTCTTTCGCGTACGAAAGTTAATCTCGCGAATCAAATTTAGCCAGACTCGGAAATACGATATACCTGCTGCTAGGTGGGTAACATGAGGTGAAATGGAACCTTCGCTACTGTGTTCGTCCGAACAGACTCAATGGAGGGTTCCCTTACCCAAAAGAAAAAAAAAAAAAAAAACATGTAACGAAAAATTAATTTATTCCTTCTTGGCTCTTTTGACGTGGCGTTATCTCCTGCATGATCATCTCTTACATCGCTGCTATCAGATCGTTTGAGAGGTTCGCTTAATTTATCTTTTCGACGTCAAACGCACCGCCGTATCGGCCCTTTCGGTTCAATGGAAGATGGCGCATGATTGCCCACCATTTTGAACAGCAACAAAGATACGGCTGCTATTACGCAGCGACTACGGGGCAGTCTGCATGTGTTATACTGCCTGATTTGGCTCTCGTCTGTTGGTTCACCCTCCAGCTATCTCCGCACGTACCCTACCATGGTAGATGCAATTTGTGCAACGCTCGGAAACACGAGAAACACGTCGTGTTACGTGTATTCCGGTGCAGCTGTAATATTACACCGTATACTATTAGTGCATGCGCATATGTATGCTTATCGCTTATTCCGACCAGGAATACAATCATTTATCAAATATTATCGCGCGGTCTGGATTCTCGACAGGATTAAGAGGCGCGGTGGCATCTCGGTACAAGTGCATTGACATTCTCGACATCGACCCGACAAAACGCGACCATTGTCTTCTTGCTCGAAGGATCATGGTTTTCAACATCTCGCCAAAAACAGTATTTTACTCTTTCTGTGAAGATTGCATATGTTGTTGTAACAATGCAAGTATATATATTTGTTTGCGAGTTATCGCCGCGACCAAAATTAAGACTGTCGCTATGGGGATACGGATAATATTGCACTGAGAAAATTGCAAGGTAGTGTCTCCTAATATAAAGTATAGTTCCGAGGGCGAACGTCATGTTATTTTTATAATCTGCCTAATATTATTAATTTTATTCGTGATCTTTATTGTCACGATAAGAATGAATTTTCACAAAATGTAAAGAAGAAACTTCATGTATTTGGCACTACAGATTGAGAAGTTTTTAATTTATTTTACAGCTTTTTGCGAAGATGATGACAGTTTTTGTACACCATTTATCATGCTTTTTTCTGGGATATATTCTTCTGTTATCCTGCTACGGACCAAAGTTCAGGGAACCGGATATTCTAACTGGAAGAAGGGATGGCGCAAAAACTCTGAATTACTCATTGCGGCTGTAACTACACCGGAAAAAATTGATGTTAAGGGAGAGTCAGGCACAATTATCAAAAAATACTACATTGCCGAAATCTGACAATCTACTCACGTCGGTTTTCAGGGATAGATCAGAGTCGTCATCGATGAACCAGCCCGATGGAAATAATTCTTGTTCTTCTCCCATCCGTACACAATCCACTGCGCTTCATCTTCATTCGCGCGACCCAAAAACTTCTCGGCAACCTTCGCCGATTGTGACATTAATTTCCCTGAATGTTAGAAACAAGCCAAAGCTATAACTCACCGGCGTAGTCAGCGACGACGGCTCAAGCTGAAGGTTTTCTAGGCCTTGCCCATAACCAACTGCAGGTCAACACGTCTGGAACTTTATGCGATCAGCGCTCGAGGCGTGTTTGAGGAATATACTCGTTTCCCGCAAAGTTATAGCGCTGGAACAATCAGAACGGACGGCTGTTAATCTCTTTTGCCGTTATAGCCCACTCCTGGGTCCTGTCAATATTTATTATCTTTCGAGTCAACGAGGTGCGCCGCTCGCGTCTTGCTTCCCATCCAGTACTGCGCCGCTGCTGTAGTTGCATTATTGTATGTGTGAACGGTGAACGAGTTACGTACTTCCGCATGTTCCCGCGGTACCTCAAGTCAACAGCTATAACATCTCTCTCTCCGCATATATATGTACCTATCGCGGTAGCTTATATCTCTCTTCCTCGAGCCGATAATCCGATGCAAACTCCGCTGTTCAACCCGTCAGTAAATCCACAACGTACAGCAGGATGAAAGGGGGTTTCGTTCTGGTCACGATTAACTTATCGTACGTACAATAACCCTATCGAGCCGGCGGAGTTGGTGGTGATTGCAGCCTTGACTACAGTGCCCCGAGCCTCGTTTCTCTCGACTGTGCAAAAACTTGGTGAAACTTTTCGCCGGGCTTCCACGGTTGCGGGCGCTCCAGACTTCTACCTCCTCTCCATCGTGAAAGGCTGGAAATCCTCTTCCACCTTGTTAACCGAGCTATACCGGTAAACTGTAATATCCTGCTATATCTATATTACAACACCCCCCAGCTCGCTTCCGAATAAGATGACGCCAATTTTATTCTCCGGGCCGGTGTGCGAGTGTCTGTGTATATACGGATGTGCGCGGAGCGTCGAGTGCGTCGTGACTGACGTAAGCAAAAATGGTGAAAAATGCACACGGGGGAATAAAGCGACGTAGTCTCGGCGATAAGAGTACAGGGGGGTTCTTCTTTCCCGCCCATTCGCTGAATAACTATGGAAGAAAATAAAGATTGCTGGGAGAAATAGAGTCGATCAGACTGTGACGACGCAACTCCCGGGTCGGAGATTTTCTCGTATTCTTGTTCTCTCTCCTTTTCCGTTCCCACTTCAAAAGCCTGCTGTAAATTATCCCGGATGAATTCTCGCTCCGCCGGAGGCGGCGTGGGGCAGCGGTAACGTCCTTTGCCCTCTCGACGGCTCGCCCGCGCTCTCCGTTGCACACCGACAGTCGTAAATAGTTGGTTATCATACTTGGCGGAAGCACGGCGGGGCATTACCTACATTCATCTGCAAGGACGAGAGCCGAGAGGGCCGAGCACACGGGAGGAGAGAAGGCGAACGGACTAGACACAGAGTTGCATCGGACAGACTCTCGCACACACTCGCATATGCACATCCACACACCGGATCAAGCCACCCATGAGCGGTGGAGTTCCATTCATTGGAGTGGATATCAAATGCAATAGTTCATAGGGGTGCTTCCGACTAGGCGGTCAACCAGTCCTCGAACTTCCACCCCGCATCTAATCCCACGACCCTCTCTCGGTGCGATTCCCGGTTCGCGCGGGGGGGGGGGGGGGGGGGGGGGGGGGGGGGGGCGAACGGCCCGAGCCGTCCCAACCGCCGCCCCCCCGTCGGTCGCGCTCTCTCCAACAGATTTACAGACCAGAGGCTCGATATCACTGATCCCTCGAATGGTTCACGGCTGCGTACCGAGACCTTTCTCGGCCCCGTCCCGACCGGTAGTTTCGTAACTTCATAAGTTTCCACTGGGATTTAGAAAGTCGGCCGGGTACCTCTTAACCCCCGTTGGTAATCTCCTAACAGCTTTTTTTGCACCCGAAATCGCATTTTTTTTTTGTATCGATTGCATGTAGTACATGAGATCAAGAGTGTTTCGCCATTGTCGCTTAGTATAGGATAGGGAAGAGCCGATGTGCAAGTTTTTTTTAAGTGGATTGTTCCGTTCCCGTTCCAAAAAGTTGATAGGGGAGAGCGTGGAAAAAATGGGATAGTGGGGCAAGACGGGATAGAGAGGGCAAAACGCAATTTTGCAATAATTTTTGGATGCCCTACTTTGACCCAACGATACATCCGGATTTTCAACCACGTTTTACCCCCCGGGCCACCATCGTCGCCATCCAAAAGTTATTGGAAAATTGAATTTCGTCTCGTTATCCCGTTTTGTCCCGCTGTGCCATCTTGCCCCGCTCTCCCCTGCACTGTGCACCACGAGATTAATTTTTTCATTACATCAAATCCTACGTTTTCGGTATTGCCGTCCTGTTCATGCATTCATATGTCCGCATGAAAATTTTATGCGAACAAAACTGGGCGCCCGGAATTTTTTCATTATTTTTTTGCACGGCGGATTTGGTCGCGAATCGCAACTGGACAGTCCCAGAGCACACCCTGCCCCACTCTCGTTCACGTACGAGTGATTGAGGATTAACGTAATGGCATCGCTACGAGAAAAATACTTTTCACATCCAGTACGAAGACTGTGACAGCGAACAATGTTTCGTGTAATGTTTCCGGCGTGTGAACATATCGCTGGAACGATTCGCATCTGTCCGGCGAGCTCGCGAGGCCTTCAGCCCGAGGCAAGGATCTCCGGAACACCGTACTTCACGAATTATCATGTGAAATGCATACCGCCGGGATAAATGTTTGAGAACCGAGATAGCGCAATTCCATTATGCTCGCCTGCCTTTGAGGATCGTTGGCTCACCGCTGCGGGCATAAATCTCAACCGTACACGGTATCATCCTTTCCACGTATGTACGTCCCGTGAAAGGTTCCCGCTGCTCTAAACGCACTCGAAAATAATCTCCGACCCGCCCAAAGTTCGTGCCGTCGAAACGTCCTCTTTCACGGTGATGGTATTTTTGATTCGGGCGATGCGCCTTTGGATTTTTTTTCTCTCGGATCGACGTACCGACCGCGAATCCGCGTTTCAGCAGCGAACGAACGGACGGAGAGGAGTAAACATGTTTTTGCCCAGATGGAAAAATACTAACGACAACTCGTATCATTTCTTTTGAGACCAGCTCGTCGAACCGATCGAGCGAATAACCGTCGTGGATAAAACCATCTCGTCTCCCCTGGCACGTTCCTTTGAAATTCCCCTTTGCGACTCCCGGATATAGCTGCAGAAACGATCCTGCATCGGTCGCCTCCCGCTTTCATATTTTTTATGCTCTCAACCTGGAAGCTCCACCTTTACCTGACCGCGATAAAAAAAATATACATATATATATATTTGCTTCACAGGTAGCGTGGCTGAGAGTCGACACTCAGACGATCCTCACGATCGCGAGTCACGTGATCACGAAGAATCATCGCATAGCCGTGACCCACAGCGATCATCGCACGTGGTACCTTCACATAAGGGAGGTCAGAGAGACGGATCGTGGATGGTACATGTGTCAAATCAATACCGACCCCATGAAGAGTCAGACCGGATATCTCGACGTTGTCGGTGAGTTCATAATTCATTTATTCATCATCCATTAACCGTAGTTCGTCACGCTTCGAGCGGCCGTGTTCGTCGCTCCGCTCTCCTCTGTAACGCTCGAAGACGTCCATATTTTAGGTTCAATCGCAGTGAAGTGGAAAAGCCAGAAACGCTTCAACGCGGCACCACTATTATTTCAGAAGTCGTGACACTTTACAACGAAACGTGCAATGAAAAACCTGTGAAAATGCGGATCTACGGATCTACCGGTGACGTGACTGGGGTTAAACTCTAAAGGGTTGAATTCCGAAGTAATCTCGGCTGTTTCAATGGACTGGACGCATAAAGATATACAACGCTGTTTAACACCCTCTTCGTAACTGTATTATTAACTCGGTCGTTATGCGGTCGCGGCGAACTTATCCCGAGAGCAGTGAGTCATAAAATGATTTAAAAAAATAAAAATAAACCCGCAGCGTTATAACATTGCGGCCGGGCGCTATAGTTTCGTGCGCAATAGGCGAGCAGCTAGGGAGGGTGTATAGTTGATAAAGTTGGCCATATCCGAAGGCTCGATCGGGCGTGCGGGCTGAGGTGAATTCAACAAAGGTGGCACAGCCAAGTAACTCGTGGTGATTTCACGAGGGAGACCGAAGTCTCCTGTAAGTATACCGGTACACAGAGAATTGCTCCGGAGAATTGGTGCACGGTAGCGATTCGGCTTTATAGTGGAGATATAGAGAGTGCGGTCGGTACCCGATTCTCCTACTGCTGTTGGTGGTACGCGCGAGTTCGGATATATATATATATATATATATATATACGTTATATATATGTTATATATATATATGGACATATAATATATATACACCTGCTACAGAACTCACCGGGATTAAATTGCTACAAATCGGATACAAGGGTCATCTCCTGCATCCAGCACGGAATACCAATTTGATTTAGTCCGCCGAGGGACACTGTCTCGTGAAAGTCAAATATTAACACGTACACGGAGCAACGGTCGTGGGATATATGACGCTTTCTCGCAGATTTACTTTCGTTCCGCCGTTGCTATGACGAGGACGGAGTCCCAGATTGGTTGTTCCCGTGTCGAGTACCCGTAGCTACAACTTCTTGCTTGTCATTTCACTCGCGAAACGATGAATCTATCCATTGTCCTGAATCACAAAAGTCACTCTAATTAAAAAAATATCTATATAGAGTAGAGCGGGGCAAAATGGGGCAACGGCGCAAAACGGGGTTTTTGGGTAAAACGTTATTTTCCAATAATTTTTGGATGCCGGAATTGGCCCTATCGGATACATCAGGCTTTTCTGCCCAGTTTTACCAACCTTGTCCGATCCAAAAATGATTGGAAAATGTAGTTTCGCCCAAAAATTCCGTTTTGCCCCGTTGCCCCATTTTGCCCTGCTCTCCCCTACAATAAGATTAGTCGGGCAGAGTGAAGCAAAATGGATCCCCATTAGAGACGAGGACTGCTCCTTTAACTATCCACCGAAATAATGGCTAAAAATGGTTCGTTTTGCCCCGTAGTCATTTAAGACCACGGTAAAAAAGAAATTGACCGAAGTGGCGATGCCGAAGGGGCATAAACTCTCTCAGCGTCGAAGATAGCAGGTTAGGTTTCATCCAAAGCCCGTATAAATTGGCGAAGCTAATTTTCGTGAACAAACATCCCGCCAGATCGCTTCGGCACTGAAGACAATTTTCGGTCGTTTGACGAATCCCAATCAGTCCGCCAGCTACATAGGCACACGTGTCTGTCCGTGGGGCCGGGGCAGCGTAGGGACGGATCGACGAGAAATCGAGATAGCGAGAAAGGTGGTACGGACCGAGAGTGGGTTGTAGGTGGAGCCCAGGCGGGTATGGGATTACCGGCGACAAAGACTCGTTTGGGTATATACGTGAGCGCGGGATACATCAGGCAGAACCGCTGGCGCGGCGCGCGGTAGATCGACATTTCGTGTATCCGGCGAATGAGGCGACGCGATCCCGGGGTGACTACCAGCAGCGTACTCTCTGTCGGGGCCACCACTCCCCCCCCCCCCCTCCCAAACGTTGACCCGTGTACTCAACCCTCCGTCGTATGTACCGTGGTGTCTGGGCATTTGCCGCGGGAATCGAACTATTTCGATTTCCCGAACCCAGGAGATCGTGTGTCCTACCAGAGTGATCCATTGTTTCACACAGATATATATACACCCGGGGGTAAATCCATCCCGTGACGCTTGTGTCGTGTACCGGATGGTGTAGTATATCTGCGAAGGCTGGTCAGTTTCGGACGCGAGCTTGATTCGAGTGCCTCGCTCGCCGCGAACTTTTCACGTGGACGGGGCTCTTCGCGTTCTCCGTCTCTCCGCGGCGGCCCGGCCGGCGAAGGGGTTGTCGGAGAGGAATGGCCCGACGAGGATGGAGTACAAATGGGGAGGTCGAAAAAGGCTGAAAGGAGTCCGGCTAGCCGGGGCGTAGGGCAGCGCCTCTTCGGTGTCGGTAGGAGAAAAAGACGGATAGCGAGGATCCGACCACCGAGGGAGTGACGCCCGGCACAAGCGAGCGAGCGGAAGAACGTACGAGGCTGAGTCGGAATCGGCGAGGAGAGAAAGTACCCTTTCTCTCTGCGGTGTGTGTTGCGAGGTGGGACGCCGGCCGCGGGGCGGAGGCAGCGGCGGATAACAAGATAGCAGCGGACCGTGAGGAGAAATATCTTCTGAGAAAATTGTCCACCCCCCTCGTCACGCTGAGAGCGCGGAGGGCGCGCGGGACGTCCGAGAAGAAAAAGCTCGCTTCACTCGTTATCCGCCGACGTGCGGAGAAGTGGTGGCCTTTCCACTGCAAATACCGGCGAACGAGCCTCGGATGGCGGGTCGGGGGCGGGTAAGGTTGGAGAAAGAAAGTGCGCTGAGGAGTACCTCGTGTGTACACGGGAATAACAGCCCGCGATGCTGGGAGGATGCCGAGGATATGGAGTAAATAGGAGTTGTACGGTTTAAAGGCAATACAGTGTATAGCTTCGGTGGTTCACTCGTTAAGAACGTATCGGGAGACACCCGTGGCGAGCCGCTTTGAACACCGCGGAATTTTTCTGTTCGCGGGATTGCTGGGATCTTCAGCGAGGGTGTGGAAATTTTGCCACGGAAGCGATTCCGGATGCGAACGCACTGTGGAAGACGGATGTCTGGATGCGTCTGTGCAAAATTGCGTAAATGCGGCGGCGGTATCGCGAGAGATCTGTTGCACAGAGAAAAATAATTTATTTGCGCGGCCACCGTTTATTTAGTTTAAGTAAAATATTTATTTGATTTAAATAAATATTTATTTCATTTAAGAAAGGAATCTCACTGCGCGCTGACTTCGCATAAGTTCAACAACAATAAGAGAAAATTGCAAGTACTTCTTGATGGTGTAAAAATCTGAAAAAAATCATGTATACTAATACATGATATACGCGAATTTTTAAGTAATCGTTGATTTTTGTTCTATAAAAAAAAAATCAACGATTACTTAAAAATCTGAAAAAATTCATACGTATTCAGAAAAATAAACGAATC
>JAPYZC010003705.1:0-18104 GCA_030522665.1 Ichneumoninae sp. A BG-2022a | reverse complement strand
GGTTTAAAGGAGTTTTTGTTTTTTTTTTTTTTTTTTTGGGGTTCTTTTTTTCTGGGATTGATTGCGCGTTAGAGTTTAGGCCACTCAACGGCAACGCCATTTGCTCAGAATGGATTCGCTCGGGGTCGCCCTGTGCCGGAAATTCTAAAGACGCCTCGGTGGATTCCTTGGAAGCTTCTGGCCAAATCTCCTTTCCGCGGAGCGAGGCGCTGAATGCCTTCGCGGCACACACGAGGCTTTTCGACGCCGAAGTCGAGGGTGAAGAAAGTGACGGGGTTGGAAAGTGAGAGGAGAAATTTCTCATTTGAGGAATGAGGACGAATCTCGCTGACGTTGCTCCGCGTCACGAGCGCCCTTCGGGTGAGGCGCGAAACCCTCCTGTACTGAGTCGTCATAGTCGAGCATTGTGGCGCACACATTTGGTCCTTCGTCGTCGAGCGAATGTCGCGAAACGCGCCGGAGTTTCGGGAAAATAATAATAAAAAGTTTCGAGCCTACTCGATTGGTGTTCACTCGATTTGTACGTTCGCGCATTCCGTGCGGGACGGAAGGGGGCAAAGTGGGAAGCTCGGAAGTAAAGGGCGATCGGATTACTGATTGGCTATCAATTGACTGTTCACTGAGAACAACAACGGAGATTTTAATTTGTTGATGTTTTGTCGAGAACTTAAATTCTGTACTCCAATTGTGGTCGGTGTGTCCATTTTTGAAATGAGATTGCAGCGATCAATTATCGGAAATGTTGTTATTTAACTCCGGCTGCGAGCGATGATACTGAAAAATGTTTGTTTCAATTCTACTTTATTGAAACAACAACTGTCAAGGTGACATGTTATCGTTTCAAACCGGTATGAAATTGTATGAATTCAGAGTATAATTGAAACAGCTTTTTTGTTTCTTTGGCAGCCCGCAAGCAAATTTCAGTTGAATCAATGATATATTTTTTTCAGTGCAATCGACACATTCGTACGGTTCTGAATAATGTGCGTACTCTTGCGTAATCTTCCCTTTAACGCTTCGGCCAAATTGCCGGTACTCCTCAGAAATTTATTCCTTTCTATAATTACATATAATAATCAGACCCTTTATGTGAAAAAATTATTACGTTGCTGTTTTGTTTCTATACAATGTTTATATTACTTAATAGTCACTCTTAGGGTCCAATTTTAAGACGTTAGGTTGAACTTAAAGTCGCTCTTGAGATCGAACTTGAGATCGACTATTGGCTCGAAATTCATTCCATAAGACCGATCTTAAGTTCGAACTCAAGTTCAAACTTAAGCACGAAATCGGGTTCTTCCGAATTTTGACATCGTCAATATTTTTTTAAACACACCGATTTTTATATCGCCCAATTTAATCGCCCAATCTATCTAACTGAGCGAGAATCCCTGCGGAATCGTCCGGAATCGAAATCCTCGCTCAACCAGGATTCCATACATGAAGCCTTAAACACCGCCAAGTATTTTTTAGAAAATTTTTCGTAGGTCCATTTTAGTTTCCCTTGTTCGCAGTTTACATCTTTCCATTTCGCCCCGCGTTCTCGCCTATCGGGACTCGATCGATTACGAAAACAACATATGGGCTTGTATAAAAAATGCTTCATATCCGCATTAAATCCAAGCCTCGCTGGCGGCTCACGAGTTGCACCGCAACGGTTATTTATATGTGTCTCTCACCCTCCAGCAATTCCACTTTTTAATGCCATTCCGTCCTATTAATATCGTCGCTCTGGGCGCGCCCGCCGTGCACCAGTGTCGTTTCCTTTGTCATGTCGCGATTTGGGAAAAGCCTCTCGCGATGGGTGGGAGAGCCTAAGCTCGAGAGCGGAGCATGCATCATTCGTGCCGGAGCGACCCTCCCGGGATTATAATTTTCAAGGGGGGGTAAAATGGTCCCCATTTATCGGCCGAGAGCTCATATCCTTCTCAGCGTGCGGTCATCCACAGCGATCCAAATCCAAGGGGAGAGAAAACGAATTTTTTCCCGACTTCGCTAAAATAACCACATTTCTTGCATGCAATACGGGCAGAAAATGATCATTACATTACTAACCTGTGCGCATGCGCAGTACGGTTTGATTATTCCCTAGGGCTAATAGGGCTCATTACACCCTCTGCAAGCTCTATTACTCCCCGGGCAGAAATGGTCATTGGCGAGTATGATAATATTTTAACGAAGACGGAAAAAAATATCGTATGGCACAAGGGAGGAAGTGCCTTTTCACCTCGTGTGAATTTCTGACATCGCTTCGCTCGGGCATCAAACTTCACATTCGGTGAAAAGACGCACTTTTCTCCCTTGTGGCATAATATACTATTTTGCCACTCGTGCATGAATCGCGGCACTTTACATGCCAGTCTTGCGAGCCGAAAGTGGCCTATTGCATGCCAGTCGTGAACCTGTGGTGAAATTACAGAGTCGCGCATGCGCAGTTCGGATTTCGTTCACTTTCGTCCCTCGGGAGTTTACTTTCGACGTTTTCCACCCTGAAGACATAAGCTCACTTTTCAGTATTAGTCTCGCGCGACTGCCATTTAAAGTGCCGCAGATTCATGCACTTGTGACAAAAAATATGATGTGTAACGAGGGTCGAATTGGCGATTGCGACCCTTGTTGTACAATATACTATTCCTTGCGCTGCCTTCCGAACTCGCTGGCGGGCGGCATTTTTCGAATCCCGACCTTTCTCGGCACGTCGATAGAAGAGACCAACAAAAAGCCGATAAAAAATTTAATCGTCGATCCGGTGTCACGAGCAGCGAACCCGTTCGCGTGGATCCTTCCCTTGTTTTTTACGCACTGGAATCGACAGGACGTGTCACTGTGTCGAACTCTTCGCAACAGGAAAGCCAACGAAAAAAAGGTCGACGGTTTTTATCGAGCCCGGAGTGTTATTATATTTGATACCGAAGCGCATGGATGGTTTTATATTGGAGCGCGTGTGGTCGGTCGGTGACGAGGGATTCGTTAGAACCGCGGTGATTCGCTCGATGGAAATGACAGCCGCCGTAGTCGGAAAGCGTTTTTCCACCGCTGCGTTCGACTGGCCAGTTACTGCCTGACGTACCGGCTTGCGTTTCCTGGTTCTGCTGAGCATTGTTGGCTGCTGCGCGAAGTTTACGCGGTACGCCTCCTCATGTTTTTCACGAAGGTCGAGAATTGACGCTGAGAAGAAAAATTGATTCAGTCAACAAAATGACGGGTTGAGAAACAAATTTTTTCTTTTCAGCTTTTTTTAAACATAATTCCGAATTTTCACATATGCGTTGCAATGTTACAGTAAAATTTGTATTTGTGATGGAAATATTTTGTAAATTTCAGGCAAATATTTGAAATTTTTATATTCCGTATTTTTATTTTGCAATAAAAGTACATTAATGTTCAAGTAATGTAAGCAAATTTTTGTTTCCAGTACATTAAATTTACAATTTATTTTAACAGTGTATTCTTAAAAGCAAATAAACACATACACCCAGAAAAAAATTTTATTAGACGGCCACCGTTTATTAAGATTAAGTAAAATATTTATTTGATTTAAATAAATATTCATTTAAATTAAGTAAATAGTTACGTAAATGAAATAAACATTTATTTAAAGCAAATAAATATTTTACTTAATCTTAACAAACGGTGGTCGTCAAATAAATTTTTTCTGGATGTCATAATATTTTAAAAAATTTATTGTCAACAACGCTTAATAGCCGATAAATGTACAGTTTAAAATGTTGGTATCTGCTGGTCGAAATCTCTAATGTCTGTACGCGTCCAAATTTGTTTCTTGTTGAGGTTCTTCGTTACGCGGTCGGCATGCGCCAAGCTCCGCTGTTGGGTGCGTCATTGGTGTACTCCGGATTCTCGAAGTATTTGCCTAGCTCCGATATAAATCGACCGAAGCGTTTCTGGTTCCGCCTTGTTGCTAGAGTTCGTGTACAGAACGCTCTACGTCCCTCTCATTCAGGCCTTCCCCGAAGAACCGTTGATTGTATTACACCAAGCATCGAGCGGGGCCAACTTGCCACTTAGAAGTTAGCACAGAATTTGAACGCAATTACGTCGCCGAGGCGGGCCGCCCTTTGAAATCAGTTCGCCACTCGCCAATGAGTTTCCACTCTTCCTCCTCAGTATACGCTGTTTGTTTATCATTCGGTAGAGGCAAACCCCCGACTCTAGTATCGATAATGCCGAGAAGGAAATTTATGGACAGCAGTCGCGTTCTAGCCCGGCATTTCAGCAAGCGGGGTTGGAGCTTTGGTCAACATTTTAAAGCGTTACAGCGGACCTTGACGCGGTCCGGAAAAGACCTGACCAGGTCCTAAGCAGACCCTGATGTGGGGCTGCAAAATTGTTACCAGAGATATGCGAGTCGAACACATTAACGAAACGTACAATTTTCTTCAAAGTATGCGCGAGTTAAACCGCTCCTCATTTATATTCTGATAATTGTCCGCTGTCCAGTTTATGAAACTGGGCTCTCCAGTTTCATTAGCTGGACAGCAAGAGGACAGCATGTTGCAGCTTTTGTAATAATTTTAAAACGTTACAACAGGCTCTCATAAGGTCCGGAAGAACCTGACTAGGTCCTGACCAGCACCCGATATAAGCACTGTAAAAAAATCGCATGAAATTTAATGTACCGGACTGGAAGTTTTTATGCAAAAACTGTTATATTAAATTTCATATACGATTGCGATGAAAAATTGATGTTCAGTGCATTCAAAACATTGGACATTCTTCATGTTTAATAGTTTACTTTAATTTTACTATAAACGTACTGTAATTTTTATAATTTATTATATGAAAAAAGTATATTAATGTTTCATCACAATTGTACATTACATTTAATGTACCAGTTTTTGCTTCCAGTCCGGTACATTAAATTTACAATTTTTTTTTTACAGCGAACCTCAATATTTTTTTACCAGATGTATGCAAATCGAAAGCAGTAAAGTAAAACTGCTCCCGATTTATAATCCCATTACTGATCGCGCTCTCTACTTTCATAAGCCGTACAGAAGTCGCATACACTCTACCCCGGCATTTTAGCAAGAGACAGTGGAGCTTTGGTCAGAATTTCAAAGCGTTACAGCAGGCTCTGATTAGGTCGGTTTTTCCGGAAAAGCCCCGACCAAGTCCTGACCAGACCCCGATCTAAGGCCCCAAAATTTTTACCAGAGATATGCAAATCGAACCCACCAGACTGAAACCTTTCCTGACTTATACTCCCATAACTGACCTCTCCACTTTCACAAGCCGGACTTTCGTAATCTGCAAACAGTCTCCCCAAAGCGATCTATCCCACAGATAACTCGCGCATGCGCACATCGACACTCGGCCGCAGGTGATTCTTAATTCACCATCCCAGCCGGAAACTCGAAAAGAAGTTCCTAGGTAATATTGTACCTCACCCGTAGGAGTACAACGATCCCATCGCGCTTCCACCCTTCGATCAATATTCATGGACGAGGCTGTAATAGAATTTGCCTCAATGCCATTCGCGAAACGCTCCGACGTCCGAGCGGCAGATATGCAAATGATTGTCTATATATATACACACACGTGTATATACATATACACATACATATATATACATATATATATATGTATATCAACTACGCCACTATATATACAACGCAGTCGAAAGCTCGCTATATATGGAGGGGTTGTTATGTCAGTGGTGCGGTCCGCGAGCCTCGAGGGTGCCGGCTCCCTCGGATCTCCCCGTCCTCGTCCCAGTCCTCGCGTGCAAACGCCCTCGATTCTGGACGAAGGAATCCGCGATACGTGGACCAACGCATTCGGACCGGAACGAGGAGCCGCGACACCGCAGACACCTGGATCGCAAGCTCGTACGCGTAGAATATAACCCGCAGCCTATCCTCCCGGAGTTCCCGACCGCAGCGGGTTCGCGGTATCCGCATACCGCCGATCTTACAGCTTCGTCGGTCCAAGGGTGTCGGTTCGCCAGCGGAGAAAGAAGCGGGTGAAAAAAATAGGAGGGAAAAGCGGAAACGAGCGAGTAGGTGGATTTGGTCGTAGGTGGATACATGCATGAGGTGGACGCGTAACTTAGGGGCGGGTAGGCAATGCTTCCGAGAGCATCGCCCTTCGTCCCTTCATCTCGCCCCTATCGTCTCGCACCGATTCTCCGGAATGTCTCGAGGAATTTTGTGGAATATCGAGTAGGGCATTGAGCCATGGTGAATTTCGCAAGCCGAGAGTAGGATATATGCAAAAATTCACGAAATTCCTGCCGGCGCCAATTTTAGGCGACCTTCCTCTGGTAGACATTTTTGGAGCGTTACGTTGGCCTGATGAGGGCTGAATAGGGCCCGGTCAGGCCCTGACCGGGGCATTATGTAACGTTCTAAAGTTTCTACCAGGCTCGTTGTCGGAGATTTAAAAAACGGGAATCGGAGTCAATGGAAATTTCCCTTGATTGGTGAAACACAATGTGTTGTTTCGCAATCGAACGCGTTGATTCTCAGGAATGTCGCGAGGAATTTTGTGGAATATCGAGCAGGGCATTGAGCCATGGTGAATTTCGGAAGCCGAGAATAGGATATGTGCAAAAATTCACGAAATTCCTGCCGGCGCGAATTTTAGGCGACCTTCCCCTGATAGAAATTTTTGGAGCGTTACGTTGGCCTGATGAGGGCTGAATAGGGCCCGATCAGGCCCTGACCTGGTTCCTATGTAACGCTCTCAAATGTCTTCCAGGCTCGTCGTCAGAGTTTTAAAAAATCGGTAATGGGAGTCAATGGAAGTTTCTCTTGATACAATTTGTCCTTTCGTAATCGAATGCGCCGATTCTCCGAAACACCTCGGAGTGATTTATGCAATAGCCAATACAGCAAAGAGCCAACGTGAATTTCGGAGGCCTAGAATAAAATATATGCAAACATTCACGAAATTCCACTGTGCGCCAATTTCACGCAACCTTCCCCGGACACAAATTTTTGGAGCGTTACATCTGGTCCTGACGAGGTCTAGACAGGGCCCGGTCAGGCCCGGACCGGGTAACGCTCTAAAACTTTTACCGGGTTCGTTGTCAAAGATTAAAAAACGGGTATTGGAGTCAATGAAAGTTTCTCTTGATACAATTTGTCCTTTCGCAATCAAACGCGCCAATTCTCCGAAATACCTCAGAGCGATTTATGGAATAGCGAATACGGCAAGGAGCCACGGTGAATTTCGGAGGCCTAGAATAGAATATATACAAAAATGGAATTTCGTGCATTTGCACGAAATTCCAACTTGCGCCAATTTCACGCGACCTTCCCCGGACACAAATTTTTGGAGCGTTACATCTGGTTCTGACGAGGTCTGGACAGGGCCCGGTCAGGCCCGGACCGGGTAACGCTCCAAAACCTTTACCGGGTTCGTTGTCGGAGATTGAAAAACGGAAATTGGAGTCAATGGAAGTTTCTCTTGATACAATTTGTCGTTTCGCAATCGAACGCGTGTACTATTAGCAGCTTATGCAGCGGAGGGACGCACCGACACACACACGGGAGGAGTCGAAGGGATCGAGCTCGTCACGGTGGTTCATTAGTGATTTGGCCAGAGTCCTGTCTGGATGAATCGGCAGCGCGCAGGCCTCCCTTTGGGGTATCGCTCACGCTGTCCGGTATCGCGAAATGACGGTTGTTCGAGCAGCCAGGGGGATTACTGGGTGCTGCAGAATTCGAACTGATTCGGATGTGTTTGGTCAAACAGCCGGCAGTGACAGACCGGTCTCGCCGTTACGTACACACGGCGGGGGGGGGGGGGGGGGGGGGGGGGGGGGGGGGGGTGGGGGGTGGGTTTACGTGCGGTAACTACAGAATTATATCAGCGAGAATGTTGCGTGTTCGAGAGCTTTTTCGATCACTTATCATCGCCTTTCCCCTCGATAAACGGTAATTGCTCTCGTACACTTCGTCCCTCCCGCACCGTGACGGAGATTCGATACTTTTTCGTAAAGATAAATATATCGAACTTTTTTTATGATTTTTTTTATGATTCCACTGTTCCGAGGAAAATTTGTCTGCTTCGAAGTTTCGATTTTTTTTAAATACGAAATTGATACATCCGTCATTTGCAGCAGGTAAACGAGGCAAAATGGAAGCAAATCGAACCCGCGTTCTTCGTTTGATACACGATTTTATTTTTTAATTCTCCACTTGGCTGAGTCTCATTAATTACCTTTGAAAATCCCATTGATTGCCTTTAACTGTTCGTCAAAGGTAATTGAACGGGTTTTGCAAATGGTTTCCTACTTGTAGTACTATTTAATATGCCATTCAGTTTCCCATTCGCGGAAAAATAGGCTATATAATTATTCACTTTTCTACACTATCTAAATATATAATAAATTATAAAAAGCTGTAATGCTACCGAAAAATGTGACACTTTATTCATAAATAATTTAAATCCTTATATTCACAGCTATTGTTGCCGACTCGTTTGTCTGCAATTCATTACCGCTTATACCATTTAGGTGAAAGTTCCTAATCGCCCATGTGATTCCCTAGGGTTTGTCGACCCGATTCTCGTTCATCGTAAAGATTCTCTAGCTTTTTATCGTTCGGTTCAGTTCCCATTTATTCCGACTGATAAGAAATACCCTTTCCCAGCTGTCCCAGTTGTGCTCCATAGGACTACCATTAATAACGAATGGAAAATGTAAGGTAAGCGGCTCAGTTTCCACCACCTTTAGACCCAGTTTTCGCCATCTTCAATTGTTAAAATGAACAATTTATAAAAAACATACATATGGCGGCATTAATCAAGAGTAAACCGCTCTTCAACATGCCGTCAATTTCGTTAGTATTTAATGTATACTGTATTTATTATTAGTATAAAGTACGATTAATGGCGGTAACTGGGACAGCGGCGGAAACTGGACCTTACCACTTGTTACGTCCCATTGACTTGTTAGTGCATTCCCGTTAATAACGAATGGAAAAAGCACCACTTGTTGAATCCCATTGACTTGTCAGTGAATTCCTGTTAATAAGGAATGGGAAACATTACCAGTTGAATTTTCCCAGGAAATTGCCATTGGCCTCCTATTAGTACCGATTAGTAAGAAAACGTAACACTTAAAATGTTCCACCGATTCGCCAATGGACTCCCATTAAGAACGAATGGTAAAAACTACCGCTTCAACTTTCCCAAGAATTTCCATAAGAATCCCATTGATTACCTTTCGATACCATTCATCACCACCAAACGCTCACTGGAAAACTTTGCCAAGGGTCGCCATGATGAATTCCCAATGACAGTCCGTCTTGCCCCGGTGGTCCGTCTCACCCCGCTCCCTTACCCACCCTGGATATACCGACGTTCCAATATATACGATATTTACCGAGAATTCGAGGATATTCGCTGAGGGCCACGCTCAACCCTCTACCCTTCTGATAACCGCGCCGACGAGACAATTCGATCATCGGGTATTCGCGATGAAGAATTTGTCTCTCCGCTTCGATTTTTTTTTGCCATTCCGATCTTTCCCTCCTCGTCGAAGATGCCCGCGTGGTGGGGGGGGGGGAGTGGGAGGGAAAAAATGTCAAGCCCTCGCTTCTAACGAAGCAGAAGTTTCGCAATGTTGGAGTGGATCGGGAGCGAAGAAAAAATAAGAGAGAATTTCGGGAAAAAGGCATTGCGGCGAATTGGCTGACGAGATCTCGTGTCGCGCCGGGCCGAAGAGTCTTTTTCCCTCGTTCAATCCTGTCCTCTTTCGTGGTAGTCGTCGCGGTCGAGTAAAACCCTCTCGAAAGTCAAATCCAATCTCGTACCATCCGAGGGTAATTTCGGTAAACCATTTACCCGGTTCGTGTCCATTTCCATTCCTCCTCGTTTTACCCGAAATTTCGCTGCAGTCCTGCCAGCCGAGTGAGACGCAGTCGCTGACGACGATCCTCCGTGTCTCCCTCTGCGGCGGATCAGCGCGGAGTGGCTGCCCTTTGGCGGTCCGCCGCACGCAAGACGCGTCTCTCCCGAACCCCTTCGCTAATTCCGAGGCCAATTACGTCCCCGCGTCTCGCGTACTCGTTCCATTCCCTCTCCGCCCGCCGGACTGCTTTGGACGCCCTTCCCTGCCCTGCGTCCTCCGGATGGACCCTGTCCGGACCTTCGTGTGTCAATTCGTACACCTAGAGAAGGATCTCGGAAAAACCACCGAGTCACATGCTACACCGGCGTCACCACTGGCGATGTGTGAATTTTTCACAGAGCTCGTTGCAATTTTTAACCAAACCGGATGGACATTTTTTTCCAGGAGGCGGGTTGGCAAAAATGTGCCCATCTGGCTAAGAACTTCTTGGATAAATTTAAGAATTTCGTGGATAAATCTAAGAATTTCGTGGATAAACCTAAGAATTCCGTAGATTCAAACCGAGAATTCTATGGATTAAAACTGAGAATTCTGTGGGTTAAAACTGAGAATTCTGTGGATTAAAACTGAGAATTCTGTGGATTAAAACTGAGAATTTCGTGGGCTACAACTGGGAATTCTGTGGATTAAAATTACTACATTTTCTATTAAGAAGTATATATATTCTAGCAAAAATTAAGGCATATTCGGGTAATATCTGCGAAGGCGAAAAATACCAAATTATAGGTTTGCATACCCAGCAACCATTTCTGATCCAGAAAATTCGAAAACTTTTTTTTCTTTTAATTTTACCCCTTTTTTTCTTTTTCGTACGAATACTATTTTAACGGCAAAAAAAAAAAACCAAAACTGTGTGCGAAAATACCTTATATTAAAATGAATAAATTCATTATTCTGAGTCTGCTCGAGACTCCTGAAATCTTAGGTGGAATTGGGACGATATTTTTCCGAATATCTTGCACGGAAAAAAAATATCTTCACAGCACGTTTGGGTTCCAAAACTTACCGCGGCTACATCTATCTCCGATACCGGCCGGGATAGATGGAATGAAAAATACATCGACCAGGGCTGGCCCTTCGGGGCCATTATGCGTCTCTTCGAGCGGAATCCTTCAAATTTTTATTCGTTCGGGTTTTCTCATTAATTTTACAATTTTTTTTTTAATAAAAAATATCGTCCAACGGAAAAACGAAAACCACAACAGTGTGCGAACATATCTTACACCAAAAATCATAAATTCATTACTCTGCCTCACCTCCGGACTCCTAAAATCATAGGGAGAGTCGGGACGATATTTTCCGAATGTCTTCCTCATACAGACTTCAAATAAAAATTAATTTATTTATAAAAAAAAAAATTTCACGGCACGTTTGGATTGCTAAAGTTCCCGCAACTACGTGTATCTCCGACACCGGACGGGCTGGACCGAATGAAAAATAGATTGAATAAGGGCTGGCCTTTTGGGGCCTTTTGTATCTCTTCGGTGCGAACGCCTTCGAAGTTTTATCCTCTCGGGCGAATCTTGGAGGTTGGAGCGAGTGGTGTTCATTTTGCCTAAATTCGAGAAATTCGGGCAAGAATTGCAAACACTTCCCAATGTTATAAAAATCTGAAAAAATCCATCCTTATTATAGGCACTGAAAAGATTCATTTTGCATAATAATAATTTCAAAATTTTATTAACAAATTGTTGAAGAAAAAAATTGTTCATCAATATATGTGCGGTAACTCAACTTTTTTTTAGTAAAAATGATAAATGATTCGTTCATTTTTCGGAATACGTATGAATTTTTTCAGATTTTTATCTTTATTTTGATTTTTCTTGTTTTGTACATGGAAAAATGTGCAAAAGTAAAATTAGTCTCTTCAATGCCTATAATAAGTATGAATTTTTTCAGATTTTTATAACATTGTGAAGTGTTTGCACTCGCCCCAACCTCCTTAATTCTCCATGTCTCGCGCCATACGTGTGATTTTCTGCCGTGATTTTGCACTTTGCCTCGGGCGGAGGTCTGTCTGGATATGGACAACGTATATGGAGTGTCTGTCAGGGGCGGAGGAGGGGGGGGGAGGGTTGAAGCGCACAGTACAAGCGGGGGTTGAGAGCGGAGCTTCCGCGTCGTGCGGACCGGGAGATTCGCTCGCCTGCTCAGCCGCGTTCCGCGGATGCTCACCAACTGGCCGGAACTAAATGCCCAGCAGCGAGCGGCGGGACAAAGGCGGAACGTCCACGCAAATGAAAAATATCCAACGACCGACCGGGCGCGGCCATTGTGCGCGAGGAGCGTTAATTTCCATAGTCGTGCTTGCACGAGCCGCGAACTCCGGAATGTTTTGCCGTGGATAACCGGGGAGCGAAGTCGAATAATCGGCCCACGAAAATACTAGTTTAATCTCCGGACTGTTAATAGCGGTTTGTTTGGAAGTCTTGGAGGAAGAAGAGAAAACGAAAAAGGAAACATTTATTCGGTCCCTCGCGAGGAGGGGGGGGGGGAGACGACGCAAAGGAATTTTATCGCGGGGGGAAACGGAAGGTTTGAGGGATCTAACGAAATAATTGAGCTTGTCTGGAATTCGCTAATTTTTTGTTCCTCGTTGCTTCCGCCCCGTTGTCAGACGCGCGGTTTGGGTGGGGGAATTTATATACATTTTTCTTACATTTTTTTTGTTTACGGTGGAACCTCGCTTATCTGGGCTTCGATCCACCGGGCCTCCGCGTTGTCCGGGGCGCTGAACTCGTTCGAGCTTTCCGCCTTAAGGGGAAGCAAAATATCGCGGTCGGTAATGAAAACTCTACAGAATTTTTCGAAAGGGTGCTAATTTTTTTTTATCAATTTAAATTTTTCAACAAAGCTCACGGACACCTAACTTTAAAAAAAATAAAAGTGTTTCATTAGCTTTTCTGAATACGTTTGCATTTTTTCAGATTTTTTTATTTACTTTGAATTTTTTTTTTGTTTTTATATGGAGAGTGACAAAATTCAAAGTGAATTTAAAAATCTGCAAAAAGCAGCGCTGACCACGCGCGGAGTAATCCACAATGATTACTTTGTTGCATATGCGCCCAAGTTTCTACAAGTTTGCTGCGTCTTTATATTGCGAACTTCAGATCGGACAATTCCGATTATGGAGTCAATGGTTTGGTTCTGTGAAGTTAAGGCCAATTACCTAATTATTTATTTATTTATTTATTTTATTTACGGGACGAACCCTTTTACATTTTACATTTTACAGTTCAGATAAACATACAAAAATTAGCCAAAAATAGAGCATGTGTAAACATAATAACATCATAATATATCTGTTTCTTTATTTTCCTTTTTTCGTTATTTCTATTGCGTTTTCTTTGACGAGAAGAACAACATTTTTTAAAATTATAATTATATTTATATTTTTAATTAATTTATTCATTAAATTAATTAATTTATAAATTTTAGTTAATTATAATTATATTTTTTAAAAATAACTACATTAACTAATAAAGTTAATGTTTGTATGAAGCGATGGATTATTTTTTTGGATTATATTACAGTAGTACAAGTTTAACTTGAATCCGTGTTATCCGAAATATCGCTTATCCGACATGCGTTCTACTGTACCGCACGGGAGGCATCGTGAGAACACTTGCTAGACAGTCGTCGGGGTGGGTCGGAACACGCTCGGCAATCCGAGGTTGTTGGGCTCTTGCATCGAAACTTTACTCCGAGCCAGAAGAAGTACACACACACACACGCACGGCCAAAGACGTTTTAATGCCCGGCTTTACGGCCCGTAAATTCGAAAGTGGACTAGGCACTGCGTGGATGATAAAGTCCCATGCTAATTAAGGTTCATTTTTTACGATAAGCTGCGACAGAAGGTTGGTCGCGGGGAGGGTCGAGGAGGAAGGAGAGACGTCGCGAGAGCCGCCGGATCCGATGACCGAGAGGCGATTTGCGTGAGGAAGGAAAGAAAACAACGTTCGTGACCCACGTAATCCATTCGCGAGGAACATTTAACGCTCGTGCGTCGCGGCCAGAGCCGTATCAACAATCCTGCGCCGATAAACTCGCAAAATTCCTTGCTGGCACGAAAAGTCATCTCACTTCGTTCCCTTTATCTTGACGGCTGCTCTGGCAGAGCTTCTAGACCGCTACTTCGGGGCCTGATAAGGTCCCGACAAGACTTTTTCGGGACCTTATCAGCGCCCGATGTGGCGCTACAAAGTTGCCACCATGGTACATCAAGAAAGCCAAGTAACGTCCATGAGAAATATTCGAGCCCCTTTTCCTATAGTATGGCGTCAGAAAAATCTTCGATATATATATTTGTTGTTCCATTTCCGTCATATGCCCTTTCGGGTTTTTACGGAACCCTGTCCCAATTCCACCCCCCCCCCTTGCACCCCCACCCTGTGCTGAAGGTTGGGGCGAGGAGGTTGAGACGAGATGGACTAGAGCTGGGCACAATGCACTAAGTACTTGTGTACGTATTTAAGCATCAAGTACTGAGTCAGTGCCCACCATTCAAAACTTCAAGAATTTTTAGTTCTGCCAGTATTCAATACGTCAGTACTCAAGATCTACCTAGCCCTCAGTACTTCAAGTACTTGATACTTTAATACGCACTTCAAGTACTTAGGGTATTTTTCCAGCTCTGAGGAGGACATAAGGTAAAGGGCCCAGTTTCTGACACTGACCCAGTTTGTGACAGGGGCGCCTCTAGCATAGTCGGCTCCCCACACCATTTGATATTCAGCCAACGGGTAGGGCCCGTTCGGGTGGTCCCAAACTAGCGACTTTTGGTCCTCCTTGTTCATCCCTAAGGTAAAGGACCCAGTTTGTGACAGGTGTACCTCTAGCATAATCGCCTCCCCCCATCATTTGATATGCAGCCAGTGGGTATTGCGCGTTCGGATGGTCCCAAACTACGACTCTTGGTCCTTCTTGTTCATCCCTAAGGTAAAGGACCCAGTTTCTGACACTGATCCAGTTTGTTACAGGTGTACCTCTAGCATAATTGCTAGAGGTACATCTGTAATAATACGCACATCAAGTACTTAGGGTATTTGCCCAGCTCTGAGGAGGACATAAGGTAAAGGGCCCAGTTTCTGACACTGACCCAGTTTGTGACAGGGGCGCCTCTAGCATAGTCGGCTCCCCCCTGCCATTTAATATGCAGCCAAAGTGTAGCGCGTGTTCGGGTGGTTCTAAACTACGACTCGTGGTCCTCCTTGTTCATCCCCATGATTTTACACGCTTAAAGTGGGAGAGCTGCGTAGAAGTGTCAGAAACTGGGTCCTATATCTTATGACTTTCCACGCTTAAAGTAAGAGAGCTGAGTAGAAGTCTCATAAACTGGGCCTCCCCCCTTATTTCATTTTGAATGCTCTATTCGATGTACTCAGGCCTGCCAACGTATCTGCGATCGATGTTTAGTTCCGAGGAATATCGTCATTCAATTTATCCTGCGCAGAAAAAATTTATCGACGAATCTGATAAAAATTGCATCGGGAGTTCAGTGGCGGAGTGGATACGGAGGCTGGGAGGTCTCGACATAGTGGCCGAAGACTACGGGAAACGGACGGTAAATAGACTCCTTGAAAAATCGGCCAATTCGAAGTCTCCGGTCGGAGGACCTCGTGAGAGAATAAAAGAGAGATCGCACACGTCGTTCCCTGGGCGAGTGTTCCGGGGCAGCGCGGAGGGGGGTGAGGGAGGACGGCGGAAGGAGAGATGAGATGGCATCAGTTACTGCATCCCCCGCTTTCCGGCCTCTTTCTATTTATGGTGTACACACAAACCCCGGGTAGAGGGAGAAACATCAGCGGTGGCGGCGGTTCGAGGAGTCGGAAGGAACTCGAACTGCCGGCAATTTGTATCTCGGACCGGTTGGTACGAGGCCGTGGCTTAAGACAATCGGACTACCCTCCGGCGCGACTTAAGCCCCGAAACATCCGTGCTCGAGGACCTGCGCCGTTTCCGCTTCCCCCTCGCAGTTTTCCGTCCGCTCGCGTTTCCCCGCGTCTCGCCTCCTCCTCGCCGTTCCTCGTGCGTGAGGTGCGCTCGTGAGGTCGGTTTTATTTCGCGGCTTACCAGAGCCGCTCTTTGCCGGGGCCTCGACCTGGATAAGAGGCTGAATTTCGGCCGCTTGCTTTTATCTAATGGCCCGCCGACATTTATTTTTTCGTAAACGCCTTTAGTTTTTTTTTTTTTTTTTTTTTTTTTTTCTTCTCTTTTGGTTTTTTTTTTTTTTTTTTTTTTTCCTCCCGCCCGGAACGACAACTCGCACTTTCATTCCACGCTCTCGACGGCACGCTCCGAGGAAACTCGACCGGGACGTCTATTTGCATGAACACCGGTCGGGCGCACCCGACGTTGCGTGCCGCGACTGATAAGTTCGGCTTAACCGGACGTTTACGTCGGGGTGGGTTTCTTTTTTTTTTTTTTTTTTTTTTAAGCTGAACTTTTTACCATCCGAGCCCCCTTTGTTCTTGCACTGAAAAAAAATTCGCTTGCGGCTGCCGAAGTAAAAATGCTTGTTTCAATTCTACTTTCAATCCTTACAATTCCATATGATATTGAAACAAAAACAACAATAGTAAGACTGTCAAGGTGACATGTTATCGTTTCAATCCGGTATGAAATTGGACGGATTCGGAGTCGAAGTGAAGCAACGTTTTTACTTCTTTGGCAGCCCGCAAGGAAATTTTACTTCACTGAGAAAAAAAATCAATTGAGTCAACAAAATGAGCGCTTACGGGTGGCGAAACAAATTTTTGGTTGATAGAAGGAGATAATTGCTGTATTAAGTAAAGAAAAATTTGAATCGTCGGCCTGTTAGTTCGATCAACGTGGTGGTTCATTCGATCAACCAAACATTTGTTTCGCCACCCGTAAGCGCACATTTTTGTTGACTCAATTGATTTTTTTTCTTTGTGTTGATTCAATGATATTTTTTTTCTGTGTGCAAATCCATACCGTGCTCCTTGCCGCGGCGAAGCGGAGTGCGTGGTTGCAGGAATGAAAGCTCGCTTACGCATTCGGGCATGAATTCTTCAGCAGGGTGAAAGGTCCGCTACATTACTTTGCACGCTGTAATTTTTTCATTCCGCGAGGGCGATCCACTTTGAGATAGGGACGCGCGAGTTGATGGCGGTAAGTTGCGGCTACGTTCGACCTGGAATTAATTGCACTGCGCGATTCCCTTGAACTGTAAAAAAACTGATAAAAAAGTACGGTTGAATCAACCAAGATTCGGGCAGGGACGTCCAAAGAAATATTTTGTTGGCCGAAAAAAATATTTTAATGACTCAAAAATATTTTGGTGAAATTTTTGGTGAAATCACCCAAGAAATTGTTATGAATTATTGTGAATATTTTAATGACTCAACAATATTTTGGTGAAATCACCCAAGAAATTGTTATGAATTGTTGTGAATATTTTAATGACTCAACAATATTGTGGTGAAATCACCCAAGAAATTGTTATGAACTGTTGTGAATATTTTAATGACTCAAAAATATTTTGGTGAAATCCGCCAAGAAATTTTTATGAATTGTTGTGAATATTTTAATGACTCAAAAATATTTTGGTGAAATCACCCAAGAAATTGTTATGAATTGTTGTGAATATTTTAATGACTCAAAAATATTTTGGTGAAATCACCCAAGAAATTGTTGAACTGACCAATTTTTTTGCTGTACCAACAAAATATTTGGGTGAACGTCCCTGCCCGGATCTTAGTTGATTCAACCGTACTTTTTTATCAGTGTACTGATCTGTGGTCGGAGCCCGTGTTCTTGAGAAGCTTGGATTTTAAATGCGCGAGCTGCACTGAAAAGCAAATTTGCCTGCGTGCTACCAAAGAATTTTTTTTACTTCAATTCTTACAATTCCGTTAAATATTGAAACAAGGGTCAGTGTTGATATTTTTTGTTCAGTATTTTTCAGTGTACGATCAAGCTTTCGCGAATTTTTAAATTTCAGCTCTATGGTCGGAGACTGAATTCGTTAAAAAAAAAAATCATTGACTCAAGCAAAATTCGATTGCGGGCTGCCAAAGAAAAACATTATTATTTCAATTCTACTTTTAATTCCAACAATTCCATACGGGATTGAAGCGATAACACGTCACCTTGACAGTCTTGCCGTCGTTGTTTCAATATCATATGGAATTGTAAGAATTGAAAGTAGAATCGGAATAACAATTTTTTTCTTTGGCAGCCCGCAAGCAATTTTTTT
>JAPYZC010003704.1:0-13125 GCA_030522665.1 Ichneumoninae sp. A BG-2022a | reverse complement strand
ATCTTTATTTTGATTTTTCTTGTTTTTTACATGGAAAAATGTGCAAAAATCAAAATAAAGATAAAAATCTGAAAAAATTCATACGTATTCCGAAAAGTGCACGAATCATTTTCATTAAAAACAAAAGTTAAGTTACCACATATTTTGATGGACAATTTTTTTTCAACAATTTGTTAATAACATTTTGAAATTATTATTATGTAAAATTAGTCTTTTCAATGTCTACAAAAAGTATGAATTTTTCAGATTTTTATAACATAGGGAAGTGTTTGCAATTCTTGCCCGAATTTCTCGAATTTAGGCAAAATGAACACGACTCGCTCCAACCTCCTTAATTATCAGTACGGGATTCCGAAGCGCCGCCCGCCGAGTGACCAAGATCGATACGATAGAGCGCCAAAAACACGCGGCCTCGGTGACCGGGCTCTCCTCTGAAACCGGCCCTTTACAAATGAAGCCGCCGGATTGAGAATTACAGAGTTGCATGACGTAGTTATGGAAAGCAAACCCATCCGGAAAATTATGAGCGGCGGAGGAGCAGGACGATGGTTACGGAAGCGCAGGAAATAAGACGGAAGGAGGGGAAGCCCAAGTCGATGACGATGTCGATGCCTCGTTAACGGAGTCTCCGGATTACGAGGCGTTCCCGAGAAATTGAGAAACCGAGAAGCAAAGTCTTCCGTTGGTGGAGCGCCAAGGAGGTTGGGTGAAAATAAGAGGGGAACACCGAACCGTTATATAGCACCGGCGTCGTCATTCTTCGATGGTCCTTGAATCGATAAGTCTCGATGTCGTTCTTCAGCTCGACGGGACGGGATCGAGTTTCCTCAGCTACAGCGGATAAGTCCTCGCAAATTAATCTTTCTTCCGTGCCCCGTTGTCCTTGCCATACTCTCCGAGCCATTGTCGCTCCATGGACCGTACGAGATTCCCGATCTGTTCCTCATCCACCACTTCCCGTGATCTCTTCATACTTCTCCTCCTCGCCCTCTAGTAGCGTCCATTCTCACAAGCGCCACCGATTTCCCGGTTCGAATCGAATAGTCACGGCCATCAGCTCGTTCCCTCTGATTCTAATCGCGGCTCGCGAAATTCCTCTCGTCTCCGAGCTCTTCCGCCAAGTGAACGAGATCGAGTCGGAGAGTCGGGGTGAGGAAAGACGCGGACCCGGGGATGAAGCGGCGAGGAGCTGAGCTTTTATATTCTCGAGGGCGATCCCCGCTCCGACCCGAATCTGTGTCTTTGCAAATTGGATGAAGAATTAATTGCCGCGATGTCAGATCGCCCGGAATCTTGGCGATGGGTGGGAGATTGTCGAAACCCGGGAGCTCCGAATGTTCGCGTATGTAAGTTCGTACGAGCCCCGAGCGACTATTAGATTCTCGCCACCCACTGGATTCCCGGCGGAGAGTCGTAATAGGCTTCGTCTCCGATAACCCAATTGATTACCATCCGACCGCGCAGGATGGAGACCAGCGTTCTCGCGTCCATCGCCGCATCCTGCGTCTTTGTGTCTCAGCCTTGGCGATTCATTCGCCGTCTGTCCGTATGTATGGAACACAGTGCCCTTTGTGCGTTCGTCCCTCGTACGTCACGCTATAGAACGTAGGGGAGAGCGGGTGGTACTTGGGGCAAAACGGGTTTGAAAATCCGGATGTATCGTTGGGACAAAATGGGGCATCCAAAAACTATTAGAAAATTGAGTTTTGCCCTCACTGCCGTTTTGCCCCGCTGTGCCATTTTGCCCCGGTCTCCGATAATCACATACGCATTATCAAGCCTGAGAGGCGAGACGCCCCAGCGGGGATGATCAAATTCCGAGGTAAGGAGGTAAAAGGAGCAGAGTGTGTTTTTGCTCTCGGAGCCCCTTGAACTATCGTTTTCCTGAGATCGCCATCCCTCGGCGATCATCCCCCTCGACCATTTTGCGTTGGTGCGCCGCTGCTCCGGCTGTTGGTGTAAAGCAAAGCGGGAGGGACGGCGAACGCAGTCGGCTTTTTGTTCAACGCTGACATTAATAATACATAACTACCTGGCGCCGGGCAGCACGTACGGTCCGGCTATGTCGGTGTGAAAGCAATATCTTGGTCCATTAATATCTGCAAAGGGCGTTGAAAGGAAGAGCACGGGTAAAGGGAAGGCGTTCGCTCGGGCGCACCGGTGGCTTCCTCGAATGCATTCCATTATATTCGCCGACGTAGTGCGCCCTCGCTCTTGCTGTGTATTCAATATCGATGTAGTTATGTATTGAGTGGCACGATATATATCGCGCATGGGCGAACCGGGAGACTGCGGTGGGAATCTCGTCGGCCCCCTGTCCATGCAAACCACCAAACTATATCAATCATGTACCCACAAATGCGTCGCACCTTTTTACCTCTGGTCCGTACCCCGTTTTCGTGGGGTCTCGTTACGACCAGCCCAACGCGCAAGAGTGCGATGGAGAGCGCAACAACGATCGGTTTTTCCTTTCGGGTCAAGGCAGGGCAGTTTGCAGCGGGGCGGAAACATCGCCTATTTGCAATACAGTTTTATGGTTTTATGGACCATCGCTGTCTACGATACTCGGCGCGGTTGTTCCAGCTAGTTAATCACGGGTTAAGCTTTATTTATCGGGGACAGTAGGTGGTTTAAATAGTCACGTAATTTTATTGGCGCACGGTGTTTAAATGTTGGTACAGTTAGCTTTAGATAAAATACACTTATAGGGTAAAAGTGGGGAATATGAACCGGTCCATATATCATTGATTTACGTGTTAATCGAGGTGGGCCATATTCATCACTTTCACCCTAACTTGAATTATACAACTGGAATAATGTAACTTCAGACTTTGATTTGTTGTACTTGAAGACGCAGTCTTTACCGAAGAGTCATACGAGCTAAGAACTCCAACTTTCTTCAATCAGGCTGGCTTAGACGACGTCCTTACCATGGTTCGATGATAACTGAACTGCATTGACCAGATTCACACATCTTTGTATACTAAATTTCCTACAAAAACGTGAATCTGGCGGAAAATGCCCTCGTTTTCCCCAACGAGGTATCTCCCGTTTTACGTTGCCTGTAATCTCCCCTAATTTACGGTCGCTGACTCGTATCGACAATCGATTTGTAATAAACTGTAACGAATATAGAGATGAGGATTGACTGACTCACACGATATCACATAGATAGACTGAAACAGCTTGATATGACAAATGACAAACGTAGATTATTAATCGATTGATCAAATGACGAGTCGTGATCGGGCTTTAAAAAAGAGCAGATATCCGACAGTTCCTACCTTAGATAAATAGTCGTGATTGTAATTACCAATATCCGCCCCAAAACCAAACACGTGTATTGATTGCCTTCGGTCGTAACATTCAAGCCCGTAATCTCGGATAATTATACTAGAATAATTATGTCCAAAATATGCAAATACGTATTTCTTCAGTGTGCAAAATGTTGATTGCAGTTTACCGATACCGACCCGTTGCGGGTTGGGCGGGCTTTCGCGTAGTCTTAATGGGACGAACTGTATCAGCGCGAGAGCGGCGAACGCCGGAAGTTCCCCGTTATGTCCGGCGATCAATTGTGCGTACCTGAACGACTGTTTAGCGGAACCAATTGGATCTCTCGCGAATGTGTTTATTTAATGCCCGACGGGCGCGACCGTGCTCTCGTGCGCGCACATCGGCGAACGGTCGGTGTACACCGGAGCGTTCGCAGAATCCATCTACATGCGGTCGCCGCGCGTATCCATCGTCGCGGCGTTGTCCGCGAGTCGAGTGCGAGTTACGCGTCCGGTTCGCAGGACATCGTTTGATTGTATTCGACAGATGCGTTTGATTAATAACTGCTCCGCAGTCGACGAGGCTTCCTGATGTCGATTTTAGGTAACTATCAGCCAGCGAATGGATGGCCCGGAGTGCCGAAACAGCGTCACCGGTCGGTGCATACGAATGTCTTGATTTCTCATCTGCAATGCGAGAGAATCAGACGGAATCACGGGCAATCGACTGTAATGCCTCGCATAAAGTCATGGAGAGCATATTGTCTGGCCGCTTCGACGGTTCCGCGAATACCCTCGGCCTTTTATTTTCTTTCGCGCCGGGAACTCTCGCTTCCGTTTGTTAATTCCGCCTGGGCAAACGAACGATCTCTCGCGCGCTCGTCGTGTGTGTGTCGCGGCGACAAAACAAAAAAGAGGGAGAGACATCGTCCGCGTTTATTTCGCGTCGTCAAATGAAGTGCGGACAGCGGTACGAGAATGGGGATGAAACGGGACTTGCTCCGCTCCTCGCCGGCGGGGTTCCGCCGTCAAACTACCGGCGGTAGACGGAAATGACGATACTTGCGGCGCGGACTCGGACGCGGACACGCTTGCGGTGGATGGAGGCTATTAACGGTGTCGGTAGAATACCCATTGAGACTATAAACTCGGATTGCCCCCTTTTTTTTATCCTCTCCGCCTTCATCCACTTCCTATCTTTCATCGTTCCCTCCGCTCCGGCATTCGCATTCGTTTTCTCCAACGAAGTACACACAGACCGATCCCCAGATGCGGGCCCGCACACAGCTCGACTGTGTACAAACATCGCCGAGCCGTTGCGAACGTCCGCCACCGAACTCGGTTCTCGATTACCAATTTAAATAAATGATAGCCCGACTTAAATACACCCCATTACCAATGCGGATTGTATTACCCTCTCATTCCCTCCGCCTACACAATCTCTTGCATACATACGTACCCTCGTTTGCCATCCTTTCCTTTTTTTCTGTTCATTTTCATCCTGTTCTTGCCTCCTCCTTTTTTTCCATCTGGAATTCTTTCCTCGCGCTGCAAACGCCCGTCCACTTCTATACGCGCATAGCCCGTGGACGCGGACGGAGAAAACGAAGGAAAAATCTCGGTGCACGGTTCGTAATTTTATTTCCTACGTTTCGGTCGTTTGGCTTGTCGGAGCTCTTATCGGAAATTTGCACACGCCTTGCGCCTTCCACTCTTTCTCCCGTCTAACTGCCGGATTTTCTTCTATTTGTGAGCCAGCCCTACTTTCATCCCCCGCAATCTCTCATGACGTTTTCTCCATGTCGCGTCTGCGTCTCGCACTTTGCGTCCTACGACATCAATCAGCGGTGGGCGAGCGGATATGGAAATGCGGGAAACTCTGAGTCTCCGGAGTGGCAAAGTCGTTCTGCTTTTGTTCATCTCCATTGGGAATAGGCAATGCATATTTTATGACCGCTTGTCCGATCTCTTGGCTC
Source organism: Ichneumoninae sp. A BG-2022a (assembly GCA_030522665.1). NCBI lineage: Eukaryota > Metazoa > Arthropoda > Insecta > Hymenoptera > Ichneumonidae > Ichneumoninae sp. A BG-2022a. The sequence goes on along the minus strand of JAPYZC010003704.1, from coordinate 7,874 downwards.
CGTCGGTCTCGCGTCGTCGCAGACTTCCGTGGGATCGTCTGCGCGTACACGCCAGGCTTCGTTATCCAATGAGAATATTCCGGCGTGACGAGGGACGAGATTTACTAGCGACGCGGTTCTATTATCTCGGGGAGGCAACACACGCGGTTTAGTGCCGGTGCAGTCGGAGTTCCGACGGTGTCGAAGATATTTCCCCTCTGTATTTCGCAGTTACCCGATCCGGCGATGCGCCCGGGCCGAGGGAAACCCTCTCGATAAACAGGTATTGAGATAGGTAGTTTGGATCCCGGCGCTGTTGTTGCCGACAGGTGGGATCTCCGCCTGTAACAATTAACCCAGAAATGTTGGGTATACAAATCAAAGTTTGACCAGAACTTAAAAAAAGTTTGACCAGAACTCAAGATCAAAGTTTGACCTGAACTTAAGATCAAAGTTTGACCTGAACTTAAGATCAAAGTTTGGGCCGAACTTAAGATCAAAGTTTGGCTCGAACTTAACATCAAAGTTTGGCCCGAACTTAAGATCAAAGTTTGATCCGAACCTAAGATCAAAGTTTGACCTGAACCGAAGATCAAAGTTTGGCCCGAACTTAAGATGAAAATTTGACCCGAACCTAATATCAAAGTTTGGCTCGAACTTAAGATCAAACTTTGGCCCGAACTTCATTGCCTGCTTAAGATGTATCTTAAGTTTACCCCATTGATCGGACCTGAGATCGAAATTGATTTCGTGCTTAAGCTTGATTGTAAATTCGATCTCAAGAGCGATCTTAAGTTCAAACTAACGTCATAAAATTGGACCCTAACGGCGCTAACTACTGCGCTATCGTCATCCATATATTTCCATCATTCAAGTTGCCTACATGTATGTAATATTGGACCATCATATTAGTTATGCACGAGACCCATTCCTAACATGACCTTATGCGAACGATGTGTGCAAACGATACCGCAGTCGCGCAAACGATACCGCATTGGGATCCGCTAAAATAGAATTGTCTCGGCTAAAACGCTGGTTTCTTATCCGACGAAGAAAAAAAGGCTTCTCGGCATTCGAGAAATGGTGGCGTCTGAAAATGGCGGTGCGACGCGCGGATGGAGGGACCTACGAGGCCGAGACCCGGAGATAATTCCGGCAACGACGAGGAACACCGGTCTCGTATCAGCGTGCTACACTTATATATAAATGTACAGTACAGGGCTACAGTTATACGGGGCTTCTACACCTTCCGTCGGGGCGGAGTGCACGGGTCGGAGGAATAAGTAAGAGGGCGAGAGAGGGTTCGCGACCTACAGAGGTGAAAGAGAATAAGCGAAGTGGTAGAATGAAACAGTGCGAAAGGGAGTAAAGGATACGAAAGGCAGAAGAGTAAGTGGAACAGTGGTGAGGCAGATACGATGGCAGCGCCTATAGTATACGGTCTTCCTAGGCAGCAGTGGAAACCCCGGTCCACCCCCGTTATGCGGAGCTTAATATTTCAGGAAAGCACTTCCAAGACACAAAAGAGACTTCCGTATAATGATTCGGGGTTGCTCTTTTCACTTGCACAATGCTCAATGGCCGGGTACATGCAGGTCCGTCTGTAAGCGTCAGTTGGGTAGTTCGCACTTCGTCGAACTAGTTAATCCATGCAATTGCAACGAAAGCGCCCGATCAAGTTGACTAAACGCCGACAAAGTTCCTAATGACTGTTGCATAAAACGTTGGACGAAACAAACGCGGATTTTCCGTCGGAAATTTGTACTCGCATTCGCCTCCAGTGTTTGCATCTTAATCGTCCTTCGTGCTTTTCCGAACACGATCATTGCGACCGGTTTCGACAATACCGACTGCGCATTCACGATAGCTTTCCAATTTGCTTCTCGCAAGAAACATCTGCGTCAAGAGTTCTCGAGATCGACTTCCGTATAATGATTCGGGGTTGCTCTTTTCACTGGCACAAAGCTCAATGGTACATGCAGGTTCGTCTGTAAGCGTCAGTTGGGTAGTTCGCACTTCGTCGAACTAGTTAATCCATGCACTTGCAACGAAAGCGCCCGATCAAGTTGACTAAACGCCGACAAAGTTCCTGATGACTGTTGCATAAAATGTTGGACGAAACAACTACGCACCCAGAAATAAAATTTATTTGACGGCCACCGTTTATTAAGATTAAGTAAAACATTTATTTGATAAAAATAAATATTTATTAATTATTATTAAATAAATATATTAATTATTATATAATTAATTATTATTAAATAAATATTTAATAATTATAATATATTTATAAATATTTATTTAAATCAAATAAATATTTTACTTAATCTTAATAAACGGTGGCCGTCAAATAATTGTTTTTCTGAGTGCGTAACTTATATTCCCAATGCGGATTTTCCGTCGGAAGTTTGTACTCGCATTCTCCTCCAGTGTTTGCATCTTGATTGTCCTTCGTGCTTTTCCGTTCCCGATCATTGCGACCGGTTTCGACAATACCGACTGCACATTCACGATAGCTTTCCAATTTGCTTCTCGCAAGAAACATCTGCGCCAAGAGTTCTCGGGATCGACGATACGTCGCAATATCTTTGGCGGTAGAATCGAGCTATGGATTCGGCGAAATGCGGGTTGAAACGGAAGCAATACCGTGCATCGATGACCGAGTGATAAAGCAAGTGAGAGGAGTCGGCGCGCACCCAGCGGCGCTGCCGACTGTTTACAATTCATTAACCACCAGAGGTTTTGATCATCGAGCAAACATTTGTTCGTTCTCCTTTTTCGATGCGATGTTTGAACGAGGATCCCGACAACACGCGACCCGCGGCTCAATCCCTCAAGCTTGCGCGCCGGGAAATTATTGCAAAAATCCTCCCCAACCGCGCTCGCCGTGCAACTTCGGCCGAAGCGAACGTCGCGAAATCCTTCGCGACGTTTTTCAACCCTTTAAAGCGAAACTGATGTCCAGCTGTGCGCGACGAACTTCCTCCTTTTTAATGGCATTTAATTGCTTGGACATCATGTACGTTTTAACCAACTCATTATGCGGAAGTTCGAAACGCGCACGAAACTTCATTACCATCTTGGTATAATTTAATATAAAGGAAAAGAAGTTGCTAACGATGTCGCCGTAACTCGTGACTTTCGCGACGTTTTTTATTGGCGTAAAATTGTCGTGATATTACCGGGAATAAAGTCGCGAGCAATGTGGAAAAAAACTGCACGGTTTTCGTAAAATAATTGTCATCGAAAAATGCCGATTTATTTCGCTACGGTCCGCTAGAAATTCTACACATTTTTTAATGGCGTGAATTTCTTATAAAATCACTTGAAATAAAAAGTTGGATTTTCGTAGAATAATTGCCATCCAAATAATGCCGGGTTATTTCGCTACAGAGTCTGCTAGAAATTCTATGGAGAAGAAACACGGTAGTCGCGGTTATTTTCATCACGCGTGCTATGTTTATGTAATTTATGTAATTTAATAACGGAAAAGAAGTTGCCAACGATGTCGCCGTAACTCGTGACATTCCCGACATTTTTTATTGTCGTGAAATTGTCCTAAAATGACTTGAAATAAATTCGGGAACAATGTAAAAAAAAACTTGAACTTTCGTAGAATAATTGTCATCCAGAAAATGCCGGGTTATTTCGCTGCAGAGTCTGCTAGAAATTCTATACAGAAAAACTCAGTAGTCGGGGTTATTTTCACCACGTGCTATGTTTATATAATTTATATAATCTAATAACGGAAAAGATGTTGCTAACGATGTCGCCGTAACTCGTGACATTCCCGACATTTTTTCATTGGCGTAAAATTGTCCTAAAATGACTTGAAATAAATTCGCGAACAATAAAAAAAAAACTTGAACTTTCGTAGAATAATTGTCATCCAGAAAATGCCGGGTAATTTCGCTACAGAGTCTGCTAGACATTCTATACAGAAAAACTCAGCAGTCGGGGTTATTTTCACCACGTGCTATGTTTATATAATTTATATAATCAATTAACGAAAAAGATGTTGCTAACGATGTCGCCGTAACTCGTGACATTCCCGACATTTTTTATTGGCGCAGAGAGAAAAAAAATTGGCTGGATTAACAAAAAGTCGCGTTGACATGCGTTCAAAGCTATTGTTTGTTTGATACAAACAAAGTATTGTTTTGTTAAACGATTATTTACTTCAATTTATTCAAAATTTGTTGATTAAAACAAACACATATGTTGTACCAACAAAATACACCTTAGAACGTATGTCACCGCGCATTTGCTTAATTCAACAATTTCTTTTTCTCAGTGCGTGAAATTGTCCTAAAATGACTTGAAATAAATTCGCGAACAGTGTAAAAAAAAACTTGGGTTCTCGTAGAATAATTGTCATCCAAAAATCGCCGGGTTATTTCGCTACGGTTAGTCTGCTAGAAATTCTATGGAGAGAAACACGGTAGTCGGGGTTATTTTCATCACACGGGTTCCATCGCCTTGGATTCCCGGGGAAGCTGCGAAATCTCTCACATCGATATAGCTCTCGAGTACAACGGAGCCAGTGGCACGCTCGCGATCGCTCTTGCATTCATCCTACCGTAGCGGGCGGAGTAGCATTTTGCAGAGTTTCTCGCTTTATCGAATCCTTACGGTGCATCGCACGTCGCAGCAGTAATGCTCGAAGGAAAACCAAGCGCGGGGCTACGGAACCAAAGGATCCTTTGTCTCTGGCGAAATTCGATTTCGTACGACCGTTTAATGGATTGGAGGTCGTGGCGCTTCGTCGTGTGAGTGCAACGCTGTGTGCAGTCGCTGTGTGCACTCGTCGCGAAAAGATGGCCCATGCTTCTCGTGTAAAACGAGCTGATTATGTGACGCGTTCGCTTCGAGCTCGGGGAAATGAAAGTCAACTGAAATTACGAACTAACGAACGCCGCGTCGCGGAAAGACTAAATTGCTAATTTTCACAAAAATAAAATTAGCGCTAAGGTAACAGTACCAATGATCGGACACGTCCCAGTCGTCGGACACTCCTATACAGATTCGATCTATTCCGAATTTGAGTATTGGAAATCCAATTTGACACTTACAGTCGCATCTACAAACATTATTTTATGCACAGAAAAAAGTTATACAATATATTGAAGCCTACATTTTTTGGTACACTGAAAAAAAATATCAATGACTCAAATAAAATTCGCTCGCGAGCTGCCAAAGAAAAAAAAATTGTTATTTCAATTCTAATTTGAATTCTCACGATAACATGTCACCTTAACAGTTTAGCCATCGTTGTTTCAACGTCATATGGGATTGTAAGAATTGAATGCAGGTTGAAGAATTGACAAAAAAAAATTGTTTGATAGCCGGCAAGCGAATTCTTTTTTCAGAGAATTTTTTTTTCGATGCACATGCAAAGATAGTTTAAATAACAAGGGTCGCGGATGATAACTATGTCTATGTTTAGCAACACGCGGGGGATTCTCTTCTAATTCCAAACTTCATTGATCCTCTCCCGACGGGTCTGTCCCAATGCAACACGACAGTTCGGCACTCTCAAAAGTGATAAATTTCGGCCGTCTCGCCGCAATGCACTGTACGCGCCCATGCAATTTTGGTTTTGCGGAAAACATGTCTAGCCTCCCCGTTATCCACCCTTCCGCCTCCCCCTGAAGCGTCTCCCCGACTCACGTAAAGCTAGAGCAGCTTCCGGTTGATACATAATGCGAAGTTTGAATCACGAGGTCGGCGGGTGCAGTGGCGTTCTCCTTGAAATATTAGTGCGGCAAGTGGCGTTCATTATTTAAGCGATGAACGGCGTAGCCCGACTAAACCCCGTCTGTTTCTGCTGTTACTATCGCTCCCCGCCTAATATTTTCGGATTCATAAATTACTCTAAATTTCCCCCGAAGTATGTTCTAACAACCCCTGGCAGAATGAAAATAAGTCCATGTCACACAGTCCCCCAGTTTCATTCTATTACAATATGTATCTTCATGGGAATAGCAAAAACTAAAGTAAGACGTTCCTTTAGCTGTCATCCAAATTATCTAGATAGCCGAAAAAGACTTTCAAGCGAATTTAGCAAAGCAAATTACCGTCCAGCAGGTATTCAGGTTGCCGTCACCCGGGATGGAACTTGGAAAAAAATAACTTTATTGCGTCATACGTCACTTCCGGTCGAAAAATTAGATTTTCTAACCGGAAGTAACCATCGTATTTCCTGCCAAAAAAATAAGATTTTCGAAACGTGAGGTTTTTCCGGTACGAAGTCAATTGAGGTCGAAAAATGCGATTATCAAACCGGAAGTAGCATGTTTCCGGTATGAACTCATTTTCGGTAGAAAATTGAGATTTTTTAACCGGAAGTAACCATCGTATTTCCTGCCAAAAAATAAGATTTTCGGGAAGTGAGGTTTTTCCGGTACGAAGTCAATTGAGGTCGAAAAATGCGATTATCAAACCGGAAGTGCCATACCCGGTATGAACTCATTTCCGGACAAAAAGGAAGATGTTCGAACCAGAAGTGACGTTTTTCCGGTGTGAACTCATTTCCGATCGAAAAATGAGATTCTCAAACCGGAAGTGACATCATAGGGGGAAAATCAAAGTCGGGGTCATAGGGGTTCATCTCGGCATTGCTCCAGCAGTTGGAGAAGTACCTAGTATAGTGGCAGTCGCGTATATTCGACCTCGAGTACGCGACCGCTCGCGTCAAAGACTTAATGGGATTCTATTTACGGGATTCGTGCGAGCTTTCCCCTGGCTCCGCAAACACTTCAACATCTCTGCCTCTTAACCTTCTTCGGTCCTTGCATCTTCGCCCTCAACCATCAGCCAGTTCCTTCATCGCACACTCACCGTCGGTACACCACCCGCCCGTCACACGCTCCTCCCAGACTTTTCGAGTTTCGGAACCGCGCCCCTAGCGAGCATCTCTTCGAGAATTTAACAAACTCCGTGCGCTCTCATCTCTCTCGTGACTCGTGTGTGCGCCAACGAAGTTCGCTCAATAATTTGTCTTTTGATCCAATTATTTTTTTTTTTTGAAAATTGGTGTCCTAGTTCCTTCGCAATCAACTTCAGCTCACCCCCGATTTGCACTATAACTCCTGCTCAAAATCTCTAAATCGTTTCTGAAGAACCCGATTGCATATCGAGGTAATTCGATCAATCGATACACGGACGGAACTGAAATAATTTTTGTAGTAGTAAATGTATTTATTGGCAATGTTTTACAAGGTACGGATGGTGATGCATTTAAAAGATTGTATACATTATATATTTCCATTTCTGTTCACATCGACCTGAGTCCTGCAGACCACATAATTGTATTTATTGAATTTATAGAGTCCGTACGAGGTTGATCGTTATTCGCGAAATAGCACTGTTATTATCATTTTTCTGATACTTACAGTATAATGTACTTACATGTGATACTTACAATATAATGTACTAGTTTATCCGATCGACTGATATACGGTCGAAACCGATAACTGAAATAATTTTAGTAGTAACTGTATTTATTGGCTATATTTTGACATGGTACGGATGCATATACATTTAAAAGATTATTTACACTGCAAAAAAAAATCGTATGAAATTTAATGGACCGGACTGGAAGTTTTTATGCAAGAACTGGTACATTAAATTTTTGATAATTTACATTAATTTTCCTATAAAAATACTTTAATTTCAATTAAAAAGAGCATTTATTTTTCATCACAATTGTACATTAAATTTAACGTACCATTTTTTTCTGAATACGTATGAATTTTTTTCAGATTCTTAAGTAATCGTTGACTTTTGTTACATTAAAAAAAAATAAAAAATCAACGATTACTTAAAAATCTGAAAAAATTCATACGTATTCAGAAAAATAAACGAATCATTTTCGTAAAAAAAAAGTTTTGTTG
>JAPYZC010003702.1:0-11500 GCA_030522665.1 Ichneumoninae sp. A BG-2022a | reverse complement strand
AAAAAAAAAGTTTTGTTGCCGGGTAATTTGTTAACCAATTAATTTTTTGATGAATTTGTTAAAAACATTTTGCAATTATTATTATGCAAAATTGATCTTCTCAGTACCTTTGGTATACATGATTTTTTTTCAGATTTTTATACCATCAAGAAGTACTTGTAATTTTCTCTTATTGTTGTCGAACTTATGCGAAGTCAGCGCGCAGCGAGACTCCCTCCTTAAGATGTTATGGAACAGCATTAGGTCGGCAAAAGTTCGCCTTTCCTGAAGGGTGCGAAGATCTAACAATCTTAAAATAGGCGCATAGTTGTGATCACGGTAATCCATGGGACGGTTCAGTCTGAAGGCTACGAACAGCAGAAACTTGTGCTGGCCGCGTTCAATTTTTTCTATAACATTCTGAGTGTACGGGCACCATATCGCCGACGCGTATTCAAGTCCAGATCTAACCAGCGCTGTATACAGAATCTTTAACGTGAGTGGGTCATTGAACCCCGCCGTCGTGCGCTTGATATACCCCAACATCTTCATGGCAGAGTTGACAAATTTGATTGGAAAAAAATGATTGGAAAATTTAGTTTTTCCCAAAAACCCCGTTTTGCCCCGTTGCCCCATTTTGCCCCGCTCTCCCCTACCCCAGACCGACTCGCTAACTCTCCCTGGGCCCGAAAATTCTCCGAATCTCTTCTCCATTTTCTCGTATTCGCCTTATATTCTGTACGTACTTTCATTCTTTTCTATCTCGCTATCCGGAAAAACCTATCCTGCCCCCCCCCCCCCCCGCCCACTCACACCCTCGACACCCACACGCCGCCTCCTCCCAGGTCGCTTACGCGACTTCTTTGTTTTGTTCGACGATGGAAAGTTCCACCGGAGGAAAGTTCTCGCGAGTTATCCAGGCGAGGAGGTAGCGAGCGGGCGGTCGGGCATCAACGAAGAGCTTTCGATTCGACGCTCAAAGTTCCCCGTCCCGCGTCATCAGGGACTGCGACCGAGACCGAAGTCGAGCCGGAGTCTGGTGAAAGAACGAGGAAGAAAAGAGGAAAAAAAAGAACGCGTTTCTATGCTTTCAATCTCGGAGCACGGGCTAAAATGAGGTTGGTGTTTGCTCGGTTCTTTCGTTTATTACCGGTTCGGTGGGATTGATCGAGGGCTTCGATAAACACGTCCGAAGAACCGGAAGCGGTCCCGCGAGAGGGATATGAAGAAATGACGCTGAGGGTGTTCGCACGAACGCATCAGCTTCGATACGTATTGCTTCCTCACGGAGGAAGCTTTGCGATGGTGAAAAAAAATGTTTTCGAGATTTTTATGAAAACGTCTTCAGAATGTTCCAAAACATCGAAATATCACATTTAGAAAAAAAATGTGCGGAAGTACTTTTATTTTTTAGACGCATTTTTTCCGTATCAAATATTCATCAGTAGTCAATGTTTGGTCAAAATTTCATCCAAAAATGTGCAGTTGTTTTTTTTGTACGCCATTTTTTAATTCTTCAAAAATGTCTGTTCGCGCACTGGCGCTCGCAATTTTTTAGCTATCGGGCTAAAAACGCTTACATATATGGAATATGATAACCCAACGATCCCATTAAAATTTTAAGAGAATCGGTCGAATCGTTTAAATTTTATGTAATTTAAAATGTTTAGACTTTCATGATTTTTTTTTGAGACGCATTTTTCCGTATCAAATATTCATCTACGAATAAAATAAGTGTCAGATTCGTGATCAGCGTGAAAAAGTACATGGAATTACAGTCCCGGAGCGACAAGTAACGAAAAAGTTGACCAGGCATTTTTATAGCCAAAATTGCAAAAATGAGTGTTTTTAGGCATTTTTAAACAATGCCGTGCGCAGCTGCGTTCCATTTAATATCGGTCGGAGTTTGTAGAATATACACGGCATATATAACTAATTTTAAATTAATTTTCTAATAAAATATAAACTGTCACAAATTTTTTCAATAAATTAATTCAATCAGATTAGAAATAACCAAAACAAAATAATAATTGTTAAAAAATACGACTTAGAAGTTGAAATTTTTATATCGCTTTCTCACAAGTTGGTTGGTGTTTGCTCGGTTTTTTTCGTTTATTACCAGTTCGGTGGGATTGATCGAGGGTCTCGATAAACACGTCCGAAGAACCGGAAGTGGTCCCGCGAGAGGGATATGAAGGAATGCCGCTGAGGGTGTTCGCACGACCGCATCAGCTTCGATGCGTCCTTTTTTTCACAATACTTTTCTTCCACCCTCTTACATTTTTTGCGAAGAAAAACCGACAAGTTTCTTTTTTTTTTTGCTTTGCTACGGTCGAGCAGGGTTCGGAACGCTTTATCGTTTATCCTATCGACTTCCCCCCGATTCGATTTATCGGCCGAGACGGCGAACTTCGACCGCATGCTTTCCCGGAATTAGTATAAAGTGGCGTTGTTAGCGTGGGTCGTTCGGCGGCACAGGAAAGGTCCGCCCGGTCAATTTCCCGTCGCAGGAAATAATTCATACGACCCATCGGACGTGGGATTGTGGTCGATGCGGCGGAGAAAAGACATCGCCGGGTGAGCGCGAGCGGCGAAAAAATATTGGAATACGAAAAACGGAGCTATGATAAAAAAATATAAAAAAGGGGAGGAAAAAGAAAACGACTCCATTGCGCGACCGATGGACACGAGCCGATACGATCTTTCCACCCTCCGCGTGTCCCGAGACCGCGGCTCTCGCTAACCCGACTAGAAATTTTCGAGCGTTCCGCTGGGCCCTGATAGGGCCTTGATAAGGCCTCATCAGGCCCTCGTCAGGCCCCGATTGATCGTCGGGTTTGAAATTCTGCTCTAGGCCAGAATTGCAAAGGTTGATATGGACCACCCCGATTAGATCGTAGATCAATAATCCGCGGATCGGGCCAAAAACTTTATCAGTTACAAAAAATGCTCCATAAGACAGAAACAAATTAAATTATGGGCTATACCAAACATGTACATTTTTAAAAATACTTATTTGTTAGAATAAACTGGCTATATTTTATCTTTTGTAAAAGGGTTGATCCCGTTGATAAATAAATAAATAAATAAATAAATAAATAAAACAAAAAAGCCTTTCGATGTGCCCATCTTGTATAATGGAAGTGACATTGGTCCGGTATCAAAGTAAACGATCGAATACCTTGGCTCTTGATCGTCGGGCTTGAAATTCTGCTCTAGGCCAGAATTTCAAGTGGTGATCGAAAACGATCGAAACGATCGAAAACGTGTGTATTTTCACATGTTACATCGGGCCCTGATAAGGTCCTGAGAAGGCCTGATAAGGGCCCGATGTAACGCGTGAAAATTTCTACTTGGGAAAACCTCTGGCACGCGCGACAAAATATTACTTAACCAAATTTGCAATATTGATTCTCTCTATAATAATCTATGTTTGTGACAACAAACATTAAACTAAGGTGTAAACAGACGTCAAAAAATCATATTCGGTTAAACATGTCAATAGTTCTCGGTGTCATGTCAATGAACCAACGAGATGAGAGCACCGAGCTAGCTTTTGCCTGTACAATGATTGATTACACGTTGAACTCACTCAACGTGTAGTGGAACCCCAAACAATTCTATAGTTCCATAGTTCTAACTTGTTCGCTGTAGTGCACCCAGAAAAAAAATTATTTTAAGGTGACCGTTTATTAAGATTAAGTGAAATATTTATTTGATTTAAATAAATATTTATTTTAATAATTTAAATATTTATTTTAATAAAATAAATATTTTACTTAATCTTAATAAACGGTGGCCATCAAATACATTTTTTTCTGGGTGTGTAACGTCATACTCGCAAAGTAATGTATGTCAGCGATATAATTTCCAGAAAAAAAATTATTTGTCGGCCACCCTTTATTAAGATTAAGTGAAATATTTATTAGATTTAAATAAATATTTATTTACATTAAGTAAATAGTTACTTAAATGAAAAAAATATTTATTTAAATAAAATAAATGTTTTACTTAATCTTAATAAACGGTGGCCGTCAAATAAATTTTTTTCTGGGTGTGCAACGTCATACTCGTAAAGTGATGTACGTCATTGATATAATTTCCATAAGAAATAATTCATACGAGCCATCGGACGTGGGATTGTGGTCGATGCGGCGGAGAAAAGACATCGGCGGGCGAGCGCGAGCGGCGAAAAAAATATTGGAATACGAAAAACGGAGCGATGATAAAAAAGAAATGTAAAAAAGGGGGGAAAAGGAAACCGACTCCATTGCGCGACCGATGAACACGAGCCGATACGATCTTTCGACCCTCCGCGTGTCCCGAGAACGCGGTTCTCGCAAAAACCTCTGGCACGCGCGTCTGCGGGGATTCGAGTCTGCCCCTAGCCAGTTCGACCCTTCGTGCCGCACGTCCGAACTTTCCATCCTTTTCGTTGCCGATCTTTCCGCTACGCTGTTTCCTTAATCAAATTCCCATTACGCTGAGATATGTAAATTTTTGCGACATTTTTTAGTATCTCGTTTCAGTGGAAATCTAATATGCAAATGTTTCGAATTAATAATTCTGTTCCGGTTCAACGAGTTTTCGCACAAGGAGGCACGGAATAAAAATTTAATAAAAAAAGAGCGCATTTGAAATTTCCTAATACGATCATTTTTTTTTTTTTTCAGTTCCGCAATTCTGTAATTCGACACTTCGCGACGAGCTATTGAAAATCTTGGATTACGGTGTATTTCTGGAGTACGAGAGTCTTAACAGTTGATTGAGTGAGTACCAGTTCGGTTAACAATTATTCCGTGCTCCGTTCTGTGAAATTAAATTCCCCCGATAAATGAGTACATTATGCTACAAGGGAGGAAAATGTGTTTTTTCACGGGACGAGCCCTTTGTACATAAAGATACACACTGAGAAAAAATGACATAAAAAATAGTTCCCATGGGGAACGTTGATCTTTTATAGTTACGACTATGACAAAAAATGATCGTTGCAACCACAATTATCATTTGACCAATTAAATATGCACTGTCAGAAACTATCTATGTATCAATCCAATTAGTATATCAATCAATCAAGTAAAAATGCAGTGTTTACAACACATGACAAGGAGCACACGACATATTCCTAATTAGCATCAGTCGTTGTCAATTTATTGAAAGTGAATAACGTGTTTTTTGTGGAACAGTTTTTCGACACATAACAGACTTAGACTACACATATGTTGTCAATTGTCCATCGACCAAACACCGTCAGCCGATTCCCGATTAGTATTCCGAAAATCATGGAAAAAAATGTCGGCTCGGGGCAAAATGGGGCACCCACTGCAATCACGAGAGCCGACATTTAGCAGGTAGCAGGTAGGTAGAGTAAGAGTCGCGAACCTAGCCCACCGCCTTTGCCACATCGATCACTGACATACCGACCGGTCAATGTCGCTACCTTAATTCTGACCCATCTTGCCCCACACGCCGCGGTATTTATCTTAAGCATCTTGCACGTTTGCATTTTTTTTGTTTCGCTTCCGCCGCACGGATGAGTCTCGTAGGGCGGATATTTCAGCATGACTTGAGCGGAGGGATATCGAGTTTACACGTGTGTGTAACATATGGCGCAGGACGGTCGGCAAGCTGCGCGCGTATGGATGGAAATGAGTAGGAAAAGTAAACTCGTGTCAGCGGCTTCGCACACACGATACGCCCTACTTTCTCGGGGTCTTCTTGCTCTTCCTCGGTCTCGTCATCATCGTCGTTGTCGTCGTCGTGTTAGGAGCAGCGGTACGTTCTCAGGCGTTAAAACGGGAACGTGCAAATAGACACGCCATGCCGCGAACGGGGCGAGCGAAGTTCTGCTGTTAACGCCGTCGCTTCTCTCCACCTGAATTGTTAAACTAATATCGATAGCAAAGACACCCGTATGTGTATTCGTCACGGCTGTTCGGGAGCGGGTTATTTTTGATAATTCGGTTTAACGCCTTTGGCCCCCCCCCCCCCCATCGCCCCCTCGTGGCATGTCTGATGCATGCGTCGCCGCTAGCAGTTCCGTTAATTTAACGTGATTAAACCGGACCACCCGTCGTTCGAGCGCGTTTCTGTGTAAGCTCGAATGTATATGGGGCAGCAGTGCCGAAAACGGCCCGTCCGCGGGTTATTGATCTGCGTTCTAATCGGGGTGGTCCATAATCACCACTCAAAATTCTGGCCTAAAGCGGAATTTCAACCCCGGCGATCAAGAGCCAAGGTATTCGATCGTTTACTTTGATACCGGACCAATGTGACATCGAAAGGCTTTTTCTGTTTTAATTTCTTTCTGTCTTATGGAGCATTTTTTGTAACTGAGAAAGTTTTTGGTCTGTTTCGCGGGTTATTGATCTGCGTTCTAATCGGGGTGGTCCATTATCACCACTCGCAATTCTGGCGTAGAGCAGAATTTCAACCCCGATGATCAAGAACCAAGGTATTCGATTCTTTACTTTGATAACGGATCACTGTGACAGCGAAAGGCTTTTTTTGTTTTGATTTGTTTCTGTCTTATGGAGCATTTTTTGTAACTGAGAAAGTTTTTGGCCCGGTTCGGGGGTTATTGATCTGCGTTCTAATCGAGGTGGTCCATAATCACCACTCAAAATTCTGGCCTAGAGCGGAATTTCAACCCCGATGATCAAGAACCAAGGTATTCGATTTTTTACTTTGATAACGGATCACTGTGACAGCGAAAGGCTTTTTTTGTTTTAATTTGTTTCTGTCTTATGGAGCATTTTTTGTAACTGAGAAAGTTTTTGGCCCGTCCGCGGGTTATTGATTTGCGTTCTGATCGAGGTGGTCCATAACCACCACTTGAAAATCTTGCCTAGAGCAGAATTTCAACCCCGATGATCGTGAGCCAAGGCATTCGATCGTTTACTTTGATACCGGACCAATGTGACTTTCTTTATACAAGATGGGCACATCGAAAGGCTTTTTTTGTATTAATTTGTTTCTGTCTTATGGAGCATTTTTTGTAACTAAGAAAGTATTGATCTGCGTTCCAATCGGGGTGGTCCATAATCACCACTCGAAATTCTGGCGTAGAGCAGAATTTCAACCCCGATGATCAAGAGCCAAGGTATTCGATCGTTTACTTTGATAACGGCCCAATGTGACTTTCATTATACAAGGTGGGCTCATCGAAAGGCTTTTTTTGTATTAATTTGTTTCTGTCTAATGGAGCATTTTTTGTAACTAAGAAAGTATTGATCTGCGTTCTAATCGGGGTGGTCCATAATCACCACTCGAAATTCTGGCCTAGAGCAGAATTTCAACCCCGATGATCAAGAGCCAAGGTATTCGATCGTCTAGTTTGACACCGGATCAATGTGACTTCCATTATACAAGATGGGCACATCGAAAGGCTTTTTTGTTTTAATTTGTTTCTGTCTTAGGCAAATTTGGCATATTGATTCCTTCTATAATAATCTATGTTTGTGACAACAAACATTAAACTAAGGCGCAAAGACACGTCTATAAATCATATTCGGTTAAACAAGTTAATAGTTCGCGGCGTCATATCGATGAGCCAATGAGATGAGAACACCGAGTCAGCTATTGCCTGTACAATGATTGATTACACGTTGAACTGACTCAACGTGTAGTATAACCCCAAACAATTCTATAGTTCTATAGTTCTAACTCGTTCGCTGTCGTGTAACGTCGTATTCGCAAAGTGATATATGTCAGTGATATAATTTTCAAAATGTTGTATCTCTCCGACACAATTTTCATTGTGTCGTTGCTCTACGAAGCAAATTTCAATGGATCGTTGCACTTTCTAAATATTCTATCGGAGAGGTACGACACATAAAAAATTGTATCGCAGAATCGTATAGTCGGCAGAATTCAAAAAACATTTAAAAAATTACCAATAATAACAGAAAACGGGCGACTGTAAAAAATCTTACCAAAATATTGAAATTATTCATGTTTGTAACAATAATTAATATTGTCAGTAAACAATGATAGCAATAATTATAAAAAAAGAATAATAGCATAGTAATTAATTAATCGTAATTATATCTTCATTCATAATATTCGCTATCGTCGGCAAACGGCTTTAGATACAGTTCTTCTATATCCACACAAACAAAGTTGGTAGTAAAATATTACCGTACTATATAATTCTGTTGTGAGGGAAGACGTCTCCGGACTGTAGCGAAGATTATGAATGAATTTATATAATTACGATAAATTAATTATACTATTATTCTTCATTATCAATCATTACTATCATTCTTTATCAATAATATTAATTATTCTTACATACACGTAAGAATGAATTATTCCGTCCGTTTCGAAATTATTTTTTTAATAACCATTTTTTATCGTTAATTATTTTTAACTAAGAAATCAGTGAATTTATTGCCGAAGATATTTTTTTTCATGTCGACAATTTCGCAGTCAATTTACCATTACGAGAGGATAATATGGAACATGGTAAGCGATCAGCGTCAAAATCGCTGCGGCTGTCCTCAGGGTCCTTAAGCCGATAGATAATTAAACATCCAACGGGCTGTTGAGGTGTCGATTGTTACTCCGTGTACTTGCCGAAGTACAGTTGCGTACATCGTCGAACATCACCTTGCCACAGTCGTGTCGAAGCCTCCAGCTTCCCACCCGACGGAAGCGGATGTACCAGGAGTGCTCGCGCATCCGCGTTAACGCTCTAATTACCCACTCGGCCTAATTGTCCGCTTGGGAAGCGTCGCCGTATTCGTCGTTCGGTCGGCAATCCCCTTTCCCCGCCCGAGCGAGGAGCGAACCGGGGAAATTTCGCGAAGGCGTTACCGCGAGGGTGGGCACGACGTTTTCGGTAATTGTCGCTAATGAACGCGGTCGATGCTAAGATTCACGGGGCGAATTGTTCGCGCAATTCATTGGATCTCCGACAGTAACCCTGTTCCCGTAGAATCCAGCTGGAGCGAGTAATTTTCAATTTTCCGTCCGCTTATCTATTAGCAAGATTAATCGTGCAAATTTAACGAGACCCGCTGTTACAGACATTATTGTAATTGTAATTGTTCTCTGATGCTCGACGGTTTTGCATGGCACTATTTTGTCGAGGGACGGTCCGAGCGGCGCTTTGATTCAACGATGACGGCGGAAAAGCTTTGGGTTCGTCGACGAGGATACTGAGAAAAAGGATGGTATTTCTTACTATAGCGAATAGTTTCCAGGGAGAACGTCTATATAGATACTTTATCATGGTAGGCGGAAAAAATACCCCCGGAAAAAATACTCCCGGAAACAGACGAATTCGTGCCTTTACGGATTTTCAACAAAAAAAAAAAATGTTATGTTCGAACATTCTAATATGAATATGAACTCTAAAAAATCAACGAATTCATTTCAAATGAGAAAATGAAAGGTTGTCTGCTTTTTTATTTTAACAATTCATTTTTTTAATCATTTGTTAATAACTTTTATAATTATTATTATGCAAAATCAAAGAGCTGGATATCCTTAGTAAATCAATAATGAATGGCATTAATCGCACAAGAATGTTGATTTCTCTTTAAGAGGAAGCAAAAAATTATCCAATACACGAAAAGCAATTCTCATGAAGAAGCAATGTGACAATCTCGTTTGCTGTGATTTTTTATTACATTTTTCGCATTGATATAAATTTCGCAAATTTTTATTACATATAAAACAATTCTTAAGGTTAAATGAGTATATTTTCCGGGCTTATTTCTTCCAGGGGGTATTTTTTCGGGGGGTATTTTTTCCTGGATTTTTTCTCATAGTATATATTTAGGTGATTAAACTATAATTATGTTTGCAATTATGATGTTTTGTTAATGATTTAACTATAAAATGTAAACGTTCCGCTTGGGAATTATTTTTTTATGGTAAAAAATCAGTCTTGTTGCTTTTACTATTTATTTTTTTCTCAGTGGAGATGGTAATAATTGTAATAAGATACTTTGTTGCGAGAGTGCGATAACAACGTGTACCAGGCGAATTTCGCGAAGGAGTTACTGCGAGGGTGGGCACGACATTTTCGGTAATTGTCGCTAATGAACGCGGTCGATGCTAAGATTCACGGGGCGAATTGTTCGCGCAATTCATTGGATCCCCGACAGTAACCCTATTCCCGTAGAATCCAGCTGGAGCGAGTAATTTTCAATTTTCCGTCCGCTTATCTATTACCAAGATTAATCGTGCAAATTCAACGAGACCCGCTGTTACAGACATTATTGTAGGGGAGAGCGGGGCAAAATGGGGCAACGGGGCAAAACGGGGTTTTTGGGAAAAACGAAATTTTCCAATCATTTTTGCACCCAGAAAAAAAAATTATTTGACGGCCAACGTTTATTCGGTTTAAGCAAAATATTTATTTGATTTAAATAAATATTTATTTAAATTAAGTAAATAGTTACTTAAATGAAATAAATTTAATTTATTTAATTTATTTATTTAAATCAAATAAATATTTTACTTAAACCAAATAAAGGGTGGCCGTCAAATAAATTTTTTTCTGGGTGTGGATCGGACAAGGTGGCAAAACTGGGCAGAAAAGCCTGTATCCGGTAGGGCGAATTCGGGCATCCAAAAATTATTAGAAAATGACGTTTTGCCCAAAACCCCGTTTTGCCCCGTTGCCCCGCTCTGCCCTCATTATAATTGTCCGCCGGTGCTCGACGATTTTGCATCCCTCTATTTTGTCGAGGGATCGTCCGAGCGGTGCTTTGATTCAACGATAACGGCGGAAAAGCTTTGGGTTCGTCGACGAGGGGATGGTAATAATTGTAATAAGATATTTTGTTGCGAGAGTGCGATAACAACGTGTACCAGGCGAGGTGGAACACGGCACCGGCAGCGGGTACATGGTATATGCATTGTATATAGTGTATGTACCGAAGCACTTGTCCGTCTACTTCGACGAAAAGGCGCGTGTACTTGATAACTCATTAATGTCGTTAATTAAAAAGTTTAATCAGCTACGTTGTTCGGGCCGCCACCACACGGTTGAGTAATTTCAAAGTTGCGTCTCTCCGGTTCGCTAACGATCTTTCTCGCTCTATCTGTAACACGGCACCCTGGGGAGAACCTCTTATTAGATAACTCTGCGTTGACGTCGCCGATCACATCCTTTTCTCGGTTCAGTGCCTCGTTGAGCTAGGCGAGAGAGAGAACACCTCGCCGATGGCGAATCTATGCTCGATGCGGCGCAACTCGACAGAAGATTTTTCTTTGCGCTTTTCTATAAAAAATTCGCAATAATTTTTTTTTGTGTGGGACTGTATTCCCTGTTGAAAATAGAAGATATTTTCCCTTTTCAAATTTTTTGTGCGGTGGATAGTTTTGAAGTTACAGGCAGTCAAAGTTTCGACCAATGAGATTACTCGATAGATGGCGCGCCGGTCGCCGCGCAACCGCACTGGCCGCCATCTTGAAACCCTCGTAACTCGAAAGCTATGCACTTTGGAGAAAAAATTCAAAGGAAAAGTTTCCTCGGATTTGAACCCTGCATGTGATGATGGAATTA
>JAPYZC010003701.1:0-11507 GCA_030522665.1 Ichneumoninae sp. A BG-2022a | reverse complement strand
TTATTATTATTATTATTATTATTATTATTATTATTATTATTATTATTATTATTATTATTATTATTATTATTATTATTGTTATTATTGTTACATCGATCTTCATTTGTGGTACAAGAAAAGTTTTGCTTTGACTAGGTAACTGAGTGTGGTAACATCACTCATACGAATGACAGGGATACGGAAAAATTGGTGCAAGTCCAAAGTCGCAGAAAGTACCAATATCCTGTGCCCTGCAGAGAACACACGTGGAATGAATTTTGCAATTTGAACTGCCGATTTGTCCAGTAAGCGTCGTTCAAGCCTGCTTAAGCGATTTATTGCTGTATCTACGAAGACGGTAGTAGAAGCCGGTGCGTTGGCAACAAGCAGCACCGAGCTCGGAAGAGGCCGGAGATAGATCTCGTGCCAGTGGCAAGTGGAAGCCGGTGCTGTACATCATCCATCGACTCCACCCACTCAACCGCCGGGGCAGCCGAGCTCATTATCTGAAAAACACCACTAGTTCTATCCCGCCGATCCTCTCTATACAGAGTACTCGCGCCTCGGGCCCTTTCCCCTCCGCGAGATCGTCTCGAGTTACTCTTTTCTCCCTACTTTTATTACGTATATATATCTACGCTGCTGCGGCTCCCGATCTCGTTGCAGCGAACTTTCCACGGTGCATAGTCGGTACAAACTATCGTTGTAACACAACTATATCGCAAGGTACGACCGCGCCCACGCAACGCGCATGCGCAACGCAAGCCACCGGATGAAAACGAGTTTCGCTTCCGTGCTTATGCCGTTCCAGTTTCATACTTTTTTTTTTATTTTTTATTTTTCCAACCCATTCAGCATAACACAGGCGTCGGGCATCGGATCTCGGTCTCGTGATCCTCATCGACAATGGCACTCGATCTGTCGGCTATATCCTTCCTTATTCTTATGCTTATTATTCACAGATCACAACAGAATGGACGGCTGCGAAAGAGGTTTCTACTCTGACATAGATCTCTCGTCCGCGAACGCCCACAATTTTTTGTCGAGCAAATTTTACAATATCCTTTTGTCAAAAATACGCTTCGTTGTATAATCGACGAGAACAAAATTATCGCCGACAACTTTCGTGGGATGAAAATGTTCTTGACGCGCGCAACCCGCAAAATCAATTCTGTTTACCTCGTACTCGAATCTAGGGTAAACCAGCCAATGAATGGACAGGGCCAATGAATGGACAGTTTCCATCAGAGCACCTGCATAAAAAACGTTTATTCATTGGCTTTTTCGTCTGCTTAACTGTTAATTCATTGGCATTGGTAAAAATTGTGGTATTATTTTAATTCTCTTACGAGGACTATTTCCGGATATCCGACCAGAGGCAGAAAAATACAATGTAACGTAAAATTTCAAAGTGCCTCGGGCGATGCCGATCTCCCGATGCGTAATGGTATTCCAAGGACGATTGCGTTGGCGTGCAGCGGATATCCCGACCGAAACCTGCCTCGTCCTTTCTTCTTCTTCTTCTGCCTCCTTTTTTTCTCCCCTTTCGTAACTCTTTACCCGGGTCAAGGGTCGGTTAGGAGTTTAAGAGCCCGGGAAAAGCGAAAGAGGAAGAAGCCTCTTTCTCGCGGATTATAATACTGTGTCGGATATGCTATATACATGTACCACCTGCCAGGAAGATGAGCTCTCTCGGTCCCGCTCTCTCGGCCCTCGGGGCGGTACCGGCTGTGTTGTTCGCCCGGGCGGATTGCGTGTCGCCCGAGTTTCATTACCCAGGACCAAATGAATTCTCCAGAGTTCTTTCTCCGGGGATACTCAAGCTTATACACCTCTTTCCGTTCTCATCCTTCCTTCTTACTTACCCGCGACGAGGCACTCTATCTCGTTCGCTCTCGGTTCCACGCGCGCCTCTAATTAACGACGTGGCGTCCGAGCCGGGGAGGGCAGGACGCCGACGCGCCGGCTTTACCGAACGTGCGCCCTGGCAGAGAGCGACCGACCGGATAACGAACGATCGACGTATCTCGATTTATATCGAGCACGAACTCGCCGCGCTCGGTGCCCGCAGCCTCCTTTTTTTCTTCTCCTCCTCCTCCTTATTCTTTCGTTGTTTTTTTTATATTCTTTATTATTTTTTTAAATCTTTTATTTCTTATTCTTCTCCCGTTCGTCTTTCGCTGACCACCGGGACTATCTTATTCTCACACCGGCGGTATCGATTTTTGGGTCAGCGAGACGTCCCTTCGAATTATACACGATAATAATAAGACTCTCTCCCGGTTGCGGACCGATAAGATCCGAAAGGGCGCGACGCCTGCATACGCGCAACATGCTTTCTCGCTTCTCGTCGGATAAATGAAAGCTTCAAAGAGATCGAAAGAAATTTGTACCGAAAGATTTATTTTTTATTTTTTTTTTTATTTATTTTTTTTTTCTCAATCTGACGGCTGTTTGCTCAAGGTGCGTTGTCGGGGATGAGAAATAGACGCAAGTTTCGGGAAGGTCTGTGTGTATCGGCTATCGGTTTGATTTATATTCGCTGTCGCGCCGGAGAGCCCTCGTAAAGTTCAATCAATCAAGCGATTCGGTAGATCGATCGATCAATCCGTAGAGCCGCGGCCCGGTGTATCACGTGCGCGCGCACG
Organism: Ichneumoninae sp. A BG-2022a; assembly: GCA_030522665.1. Taxonomy (NCBI): domain Eukaryota; kingdom Metazoa; phylum Arthropoda; class Insecta; order Hymenoptera; family Ichneumonidae; species Ichneumoninae sp. A BG-2022a. Next base: position 8,880 of record JAPYZC010003701.1, on the reverse strand, counting down.
CCTACTCGATCGAGGAACGCGACTTCCTCTCGCTCGGGCTCGGAGCGGGTGAGACATAAAAATTTGGGGAGATTAAGACGAGAGTCGATCGCCGCCCCCGCTAGTTTCGATGTGCTTGTAGACCACTGCGCGCAAAGATAAAAAGCGAGGTTGCAATTTATCGCGCTCACGATTAAAAAGGTTTGTACGCTTAAGAAATACTCCTTTGTACCGCAATGGTTGTAACAATTTTTTCATGTTAATATAATGATATTACATTTTTGTTTTACATTTTACATTTTACATTTTACATTTACATTTTACGTTTTTGTTTTTTTATTTCAAGACTGACTCATTAAAAAAATTATTTTTTTATGAATCAATCTTAAAATAAAAAAACAAAAATGTAAAATTAAGGAGATTGCGGACCATTAATCCTGAAAAACATTTTTGCATGGGAATTTCATTGATGTTTTTTCTTTAATTTTGGGTACAAAAATTTATAAACCGACATTTTTAAAATTGATATTTTTCACATGATTTTGTCGGACGGTTCGGGGAAAAAATGGCATTTCTTCAACGGCAAAGAGTCTTCGCCGTTAAAGGATTACATCGCACGAACTCTTTTTTTACTCTAACGGCGCGAAAGATTTTATTCTATTATTTAACCATTTTTTGTCCCCAACATTCACAGTCTCCGCATCTCGACAGTCTTTCCTGTAAAGTCCTTATACGGTCTGCGGTCCGCAGGGATGGGAGGCTCAGGGCGCGTGTGATTCCAGCATTGAGATGTTTCTTCTGGGTGGGTGAAGAGATCAGTCGCTGTTCTCTCTCTCTCTCCAGAGAATCCAACACGTTGTTGTTTCTGGCCTCGCGGATGGGCTCCTCGCTCCCTGAGCTCCATCCTCCGTACATCCCTTTTCTCAAGAGTTGTACGTGTCATTAATACGTTCCGCGAAACACTCTCGCGTGTCCTATCGAGTCTCTTAAGCAGCGACTCCGGTATACGAACCGGCGAGGAGGAACGGAGGATTCCAGGTGTCTGGGTCGCCGCCGCGGCCTCTCGACGTTTTACCCGTCCGTTCGTCCCGTCCTCTCTTCCTCCTTTTCTTCCTTCTCTTCTTCATCCTCCTCGCCACGCGGGAGTGACGGTAATGAGGAGAGTCCCTCATGACTTATGTATGTCCGGACCGACGCACGGATTTACAATGTTCCTCGGTTAAGTCGCTGAACGCAATGCGCTGGAGAGATCTTTTCTCGAACCAACCCCCGCGCCCCTCTCCCCCCCGCACCTGCCCCCTCCCCTCACCCTGGCATCCGCGTGATTCTCAGCTTCTAACACACGTGTCACACTCCGTGTACTTTTGTCTTCTCGGAGGAACGAGATGAGGGAATGTCTCTATTTTCCCACAGAGGATGCGTTTTATCTCCCCTGTCTCTGGAGGCTTTTAATTCAGAGAGTTCTTACATTGGAAAAATTCCATTACCAATTTGAGGTTTGTACAGAATGTCGGGACGGTGCCGGTTATCCGAGGAACTGATGTGGTTGTCATCTTGGTACCTTATAGGCTTCGGAGGTGAGAGATCCACGGCACGTATCATTCTGGGCGTTGTAGTTCTCGGATGTCGCGCCTGTTAGGGAGAGGCACCCGACGGTGTCGGGGGCTTCGATTTATGCCGATATGGGCCGGTGTTGGTTTTAATCCTTTACAGCGAGAAACACAGCGATTAGGGTGAGAAACAATTTTTGTTTTTTCTTTTTTGTGCTCTGGTAAGTTCATCTTTTTATCTTGTACTATCGAGGGAAAGAATGTCACCGGTGTCGATAGTATAGCGAACATGAAGGTATAGCGAAATTCCAAGCTTGATGCAATTTTTCGCCTCACTTTGTAAAGGTTCTGCAGTTCCCATAAGTAAATAGAATTGCCTGGATGTGTTTGGAATCGTTATTCAGTTGCAAAACTTTTGATATCCCGATAAGTTAATTTTTCTCTTTTTTAAATTTATTTTTATTTAAAAAACTAAATTAGGAACAGTTTTGTTTAAAAATTTGTATAACATGCTGCAAAAATGCTGCAAAATTCTGATAAAATTTTAATAAGATGCAAGTTTCGGGCGACAGTAGTTTGCATTTCCCGTGCATACTTGAAACGTCAAACTTTCCCACGTGGAAGTTCAATCTCAGTATGGAGGTCAATTTTTATCCAAATTTTGAAGTAAATTTCTATCCACATTTTCGAACATTTTTATTCATTTTTTGAACGTTTTTATTCATATTTTCGACATTGTTGTTCAAATTTCGTAGACCATTTTTATGTATATTCTTTTCTTCAGAGTTCATAGATTCATTTTTTACTTCAAAAAAATGATTTTTTTTCAAATTTGGATCGGGTTTAATTTAAATTTTGGAATCTTCCAATATGTGACGAAGACCGACTGTACCCGATGATTTAATGTTAACAATATCATATCTTGTATCACTTGTCTTGTGCGAAAGTGCCGAAAAACAAATATTTTTCACTTGCAAAGATTGTAATTGAGACGTTTGATTGAAAAACATTTTATGTGTTGCTTAAAACTTTGTGTTTATTAATTTTACCTCTTTATTACGTTCTCGTCCCATACGAAGTATGTACGGAGAGAAAGTATTGTAATCCGAAAAATATTGGACGGTCAGATTATGGTCTAGAAACATGTTTTGCTTGATGCAGAAAAAAATCACCATCAGTAGATCTCTGACTGAATTCCATCAGTCTGTAGATCTCTCCCGTCTGAAAATGTAATCATTTTGCGAAGAGACTTCGGATTGCGTATTGGGAAACAATTTGCCTTCGAAATTTAGATAAAATTTAGATACAAGTTCATTTTGGAACGCAAAAATTACAACACTGAACCGAGCTGAGAAGCTATTCCTTTTTAGTCCAATGAGCCAGCAGATTTGATAATTACATATAATTGTATAACAAGGATATAGTGATTGGCAGGGTTCCAAGTATTGAAGCTGGTAGTCAATATTGAGCCTCTCGTAGTACGAGATTTACATAATACAGATAAAAAAAACAAGTGAGCCAATTTAGGCATACAAATTTTTGTCTTTGAGGAATCTACCACATCGCAAAACTTCCGTCCGCTTGCATGGGAAGGATCTAACTCCGGTGCGCTGTTACATTGTTTGTGTAACCCTTTGAACAATAGAGTGACGGAATTTGCAGTGGATCGATCGATTAACAACGGAAATATCAGCATTTGTTTTTAGGGGGGTTGAATTTAGGCGGTCGTCCCCTATTATCGAGAAAATAGGTGATTAAAGTTTCGTTTCCGATCTGCGCCCTCGGTCGGTAATTATCATCGTACCGCGGTGTAAGACGTCGAGTAAACTGAGGAAGGCAGAAACAGCCCCTTGTGAAAAGGGATTTCCTCGCGTACAAAGGCATCGGGCACGGATCACCCTCATCGTAAACCACGATGTTTTATGAATACGTTAAATTTACTGCTTAATCAGCGTCGCTGCCGCGCAGGATAGCAATTAAAACGCCATTACCGAGGGACCATAAAAAATATCTCCAGTAAAATTCGGCGATATCGGGTTACCCACGCACAGCCACCGAGAGAACCATCCACTGCCTTCTCGTATATTTTTTTTCTCATACCTTTATGCTCGCCTCGTGGGCCGCGTATAAAAAAAACTCGAGTCGCCGGTACAGTCGAGATCGCGACATCGCGCGAGCAACCAAAGAAATTTCATCCGAGCCTCCGAAAATTCTTCCAAAGGGATATCACGATAATATCTCTACGGGCGATTTTTACCATCGACCGTGGAGAAGGAAAATTTTTTTTTGACGCTCGTCCGAGATCGCTGCGCTCGATCGTTAAATCGAAGATTGAGACATCTACGCTCGAGAGAAATGACGAGATATACGCGAAAGATTTCACGCTGTGTGATCTACCGCGGAATATTTCTTTTTACCTCCGTGATATTTTAATTGTCAATAATATCCTGTTCGTTTACGCGCGGTCCGCTTTTATTGCTGCGAGTCTCTCTCGCTCGAGCCGCGGGACTATCCTGTATTATATGGTACGAAGGAATTTTTTTTTCTTTTTCGTATCGCTGAAACGCGAGAATCTTCAAAAGAATCCCGTGTCTCTTCGCTAATGGGGAAGATCCGATGTTTTATTGAGTTCGACGAACTATCAATTATTTATGGTGGTATACCGCGAGTGCGTGGTACGGAGAGGCGACGAGGAGAGAAACCAGCGAGACGCTCGAGAGGATCGAAGAGTGGCGCACGCTATATGCCGAGAGAAGCATATACCGTTGTTTATTTAGATTGGATAAGGTGTCTCGTCCACTCGTTGTTATCTCGTGTAAAACCGCTTTAAATCGACGCCGGGCTGAGCCTTATTTCTTTTATCGTCGAATTGTTATTCAATGATGCCGATCGGCTGTCCCGATGGCTGCCGCCTAATTTCTACGTGTCACGAGACACCGATTTCTTGTTTTTCATGTCTTTTTTATATTGAGTTTTTTTTTTATACATATCTCGCACCTTGATGACGGGGAACTTTAACACGCTTTATCGGTCGAATTTTGTAATATACCATAGGTCGGCAGCGGAGCTGTTGGGAGACGAACAGCAGCAGAGATGCCTACTGAGGTAGTGGGAAAAGTCCCGAGGGGGCTCCTCTCTTCGGGTTCTCACGAAATGGTCGGATAAGAGCCCACACGAGAGAGAGCATTTTTTTTTTATAAAGTGCGTCGAGTGAGGAGTTATCATCTACGGCACTCAGACGTTATTATCTCGGCTAGAAATCAAAATGAAATGTTTAAATTGGGAAACGTATAAATCGAAGGATCGACGTCCGGAGAAAAATTGTCTGTGCGATGAAGATACACTTCACGGACGATCCTCGGAGGCAACAGTAAATGCGAACGTTCACCCGGAGAAATGAAGACTTTGCGTTAAAACGTTTTTTTTTTATTTTTTATTTTTAACCCCTTTGTCGATGAACTCTCGGGTTCGTCGGGGTCGTTTCTTCAACAAGCAATCAACGTCATATATCCTTCAACACGCTCTGACCCTGCCCCCTTCTCGCGCTCTCTTCGCGGAGCTCTTGCTGACCAGTTTGAATCTCTGGTCCTTAGCAGCTCAACGCAAGGCATTATGAAACAGACTCGGTCGGTAACAAAATCTGTAATCTTTTTTCCCCCCAAGAGTCTTCAATATTGGGGGGTTGAAAACAAATCATCAGCGCGTTAATCCAACGGATGAATGGACGATGATAATTTGTCAGCGTTGAGGAAAATGGAGTGGTTTTCATTACCGATCGAGCCCGAGTCAGTCCGGTTACAGGTTTCATCTCGCCGACTGATTATTTAGTTTTCCTCAGTAAACTTTCGAAGCCTGAAGAGAAAAGTGAATTACACTTTTTGTTATCGACGGAACCCCGGGGTCAGCCCGGGATCAGAGGTTTCATCTCGTCTTAAGCCATACGCGGAAGTTTCCCTGACTCCTGTATTTTCATCAACTTTCAATATTATAGCTATCCCATACTCAATCGAGTTATTGCCGTACCCACGTTATCCACCTTGGATAGAAACCATTTCTCAATCATAGAGATTTCACTCTCACTCATTTTTTAAAATGTATTTTATATTATCTTTGCATGGGTTCCTCTCTCACGTCCTCGTCGCATCTTCTTTTATCTTGCCTTCTTCAACCTGTCTCGTTCTCACGCCGTTGTGTCTCATGTCCTCTTCTTCTCTACGGCTCTTCCTTCTCGTCTCTCGCTCCCGACTCGCCCGGTAACCAGCCTCACGTACGCCGCCCGAGAGATGCTGGTTCTCCGCCGAAGCTCGCGGGAAGAGGCTCACACCGCAAAAGGGATACGAAAAGGCGAAGCAAAACGTATATATATATATACCCAAGAAGAGGGACGGAACGTGTAGCAGCATCCCGAAGGCTCGGGGAAGAAGACTTCGGAGACGTACTCGCAAAAAAAAAAAAAAAAAAAAAACCTAAAAAAGAAAAACCGCGTACCGGCGAGAATGAAGAAGGAAGAAGTGTTGAAGAAAACGCTGTAAGAAGTGCTGATGCCTTTTGCCTGTTCGCATTTGCCGTGTACGCGCGCGCGTTCTCGGGCGCAGATCGGAAAGGCAGAAGGCGAGAAAGGATCCTCTCCGGTTCCTTTTCCACATATTCCATCTTCCTCTCTTTCTTCGGCGCGACCGCTCACTCTCTCTCTCCTTCTCTCAACGCCGGTGCAAAAACTTCGCTATTCATTAGAGTCACTCGCGCTATTAAGATAATCGCCGAGCTGAGAGGATCCTCTCGAGCCAGATGGCGTTTGCTCGCGGACTCGCGGAGATTTCTACGGCGCGAAGTTAGGAGCGGAGATGTATACCGCGGTGTAGAAATCTTGGCGGCTTTTATGCTCCTCTCTCTCTCTCCATCTTGACTCCTCTTCTGTTTCTTCCGATTCCAAGGCTTTTCTTTTTACGACTTCTTCCACTTCTTATGCCTTTCCTGGACGCAGACTCGACAGTGATTCTTTACCGACGTTTCAATCGCCCTTCGAGTCGCGTCACCGTCGATCAGAATTCTTAGCCTCGATATTTACAGATTTAGACGCCATGATCATTCAATCGGGATTAATAATAATAATAATAACAAAAAAGTGTTTGACTTTTAGAGCTTGTAATTTTTATGCAATTTCCAATAGTTTGAAAAAGATGTCTTTAATATCTCGACCGTACCGATTCACCCAAAGATGACGTAAACAATATGCGTTTTTGGGAGCAGAGTGTGGGCTTTTCCCTCGGCCGGCCGATCGACTTTTCCTGAAACCGCCAATGACTGTAACCGCACCGCGCACTGAACTTTCACGCTTTCCGCGAAGTTAGCGCGTTTCTCCCGATCGCTTGACGATCGATGAACCGCGTACTCAATGAAATCGTCGACGAAGATGTGACGCACTGAACTGAGCCGGGGGGTGGGGGAGGCGTGGGGGAGATAAATGTGCAGTGGATGTTCGATGCAGGGGAGAGACATTCAGAGCCGCCTCATGGTTGGTACCGTGCCGTGTATCGTTTAATTACCGCTACCGCTAATTATCGTTTTTCTTGGCTCGATCTCCGCACGGCATCGCATCGGTAGCGGCGAATCGAGCCATTCGCGACGTCGAACACAGATCTCCTCTCGGTTAACTTCGTTACGTCTCTCTATCTTCCCTTCGTTCACTCTTCTTACTTCTCGATCGTCCCGATCTCTTTCTTTCGCTGTCGGTCTCTCCACGCGTTGTTCACTTACAAACGACCTGTAAGTAACTTTTATCCAGGGATAGATGGACGACAGCGATGCGACGAGCATATATCTCTCCCGGCATAAGACTCATCTCTTTTTCATCTTCGATCGGTTCGCTTCCGTCGCTCCTTCGGCTGTCCGGTCGCGGTGCAAAAAACTTCCGCTTGCCTTCTCTCCGCCACTCGTCACGAATCCATTAGAGTAATTAGTAGAAAAAAAATAATAAAAAAAAAAATGACGAAACTCGTTATCGAACCTCGGTGATTATAACGACGAGAGAAGAGAGCTTTACGAGCGTGCTCTGCGGGATGAATCGATACTTCCTGAACTCTAAACTCCGAGCCTATGCGAATCTCCTATGTAGCTCGAGTGCGTCTTCTCGCTCTCGCGCAGCTTCCGAGCCGGCGACCGAACTCACGCTCCGGCTATTTAACGATTTTATCGATAACATTTTCGAGCTCGAACGTACCACCTTACCGCCACTCGTAAATGCAAACGATTCCTCGTTGGACGGTAGTCGAGGCTATAAAAACAATCTTAGCCGATGATTGTTAATCTTAATTTTAACGACCCGCCGTCCTTATCGTCCGGTTAGTTTGCGGAAAATCTGTCGCGGTATCGTGACTCCTTCTCTTACGATTATTACTCTTCTATTTACGCTTTTCATTTGTTTACTCATAGACGCGCTTTTGGAAAATTGTGATTGCCAGAACATTTTTTGTTTATTGCCGTTGTAGTTTTTCGAGTCCTTTTGTTGAACAGGGATAAGGTTCGGAAAGAGCCTAACAAGGGTCCAACCCTCAAAATTTGTGTTAATTTTAGCAGGTAAATTAACCACGTAATAATTGTCACCTCAGCCGTGCCAAGATGGAAACAGAACAGCGAGTCGAAGGACGATGACAAGCCTCAGGATTTTCAGAAAGAGCTTAACATCTAAATGTGCAACCATCAAAAGGTCTGTTCATTTTAGCAGGTAAATTAGCAATGGAATAATTTTCACCTCAGCCGTGCTAAGATGGAAATAGAACAGCGAGTCGGAGGACGAGGACAACCCTCAGGATTTTCAGAAAGAGCTTAACATCAAAATGTCCAACCATCAAAAAGTCTGTTAACTTTTGCAGTTAAATTAGCCGCGGAATAATTTTCATCTCGCTCGTGCCAAGACGGAAACAGAACAGCGATTCGAAGAACGAAGACAACCCTCAAGATTTTCAGAAAGAGCCCAACATCAAAATGTCCAACCATGAAAAAGTCTGTTCATTTTTGCAGTTAAATTAACCGCGGAATAATTTTCATCTCGCACGTGCCAAGACGGAAACAGAACAGCGAATCGAAGGACGAAGACAACCCTCAGGATTTTCAGAAAGAGCCTAACATCAACATGTCCAACCATCAAAAGGTCTGTTCATTTTTGCAGTTAAATTAACCGCGGAATAATTTTCATTTCGTTCGTGCCAAGACGGAAACAGAACAGCGAGTCGAAGGAAGAAAACAACCCTCAGGATTTTCGGAAAGAGCCTAACATCAAAATGTCCAACCATCAAAAGGTCTGTTCATTTTAGCAGGTAAATTGGCAACAGAATAATTGTCACCTCAGCCG
>JAPYZC010003700.1:0-11509 GCA_030522665.1 Ichneumoninae sp. A BG-2022a | reverse complement strand
AATTAATTTTTTGATGAATTTGTTAATAACATTTTGCAATTATTATTATGCAAAATTAATCTTCTCAGTACCTCTAGTATACATGATTTTTTCAGATTTGTACACCACAAGAAGTACTTGCAATTTTCTCTTATTGTTGTCGAACTTATGCGAAGTCGGCGCGCAGCGAGACTCCCTCCTTAATGAGTTAACTGTAATTTTTCGGTATCGAGTTATAGGTCGGTCGGCGAACAGCCAGAGAACCAACGGCTGCTGTCCCTATCCGAGCCTATCGACTTTCTCAGTTAGCTAGGCAGTCGAATCTGGGTTAGAGAATCCCCGAACGACGCGGAATTGATCGTTGCGTCCCGGCAGACGAGCTCTGATGTAACTCTTTTGTCGACTTTCGTGTATGGCTACAATTTCAACCCTCCTCTCATGGAACGTGGAATGGGGCACAGATTTGGAGTTGGACAATTATGGGCAAACGAATCCCTCAGGAACGCCGAAATAGGCGCGTTCTTCAGTTTCATCGTTTACGTAATAAATATAATATAATGATAAATTTATTTAAATACTGAATATTATAATTTAGTAATAATGTACATTATATTATTAAATAAATATCATATACACCCAGAAAAAAAATTATTTGACGGCCACCGTTTATTTGGTATAATATAAATTTTAAGTAAAATATTTTTTTGATTAAAATACATTTTTATTTAAAGCAATTAAATATTTTACTTAAACGAAATAAACGGTGGCCGTCGAATAAATTATTTTTCTGGATGTAATATGAATTTATTTGATGAACATGGACTCAACAATGATCAATTGAAGTACTTGTTGGTCTCGCGACTCGATTAAAGAAAGGACTAAGGTTTCGCCTCAAAATAAATCGTGCCTGGCCGTAGAGCAATTTCTGAACATTTTTATACTCCATCCAATGTATCTAACGATACTTAACTTTACATACGTGCAGGTGATATATAGACTTCAAAAAAAATTTAATTATAGAAATAAAAAATCTCTTATCCCATCGAACTCGACAGTGTTTAACTTTCAAAGGAGCAAACACCGTCGTGTGTTTGTTTAGAACCGAAACGTTCGTTATTTTTTCGATCTATCTGTCTATCTATGTTTACATAAATCATAACTAAATATCGGGCGACTGCCTGAACCATAAAAGAATTAATTTTTTCAGTCTGTGACCTAAATTCACATGTTAAAAAAACATTATCACATAGTCGAAAAAAAATGTTTCACGAAAATTCGAAATTTCAACAAAAATTCAAAAAATTTTACGCGTTCATAATGCTTTCAGTTGACCCCTTCGGTGTCAGAGAAACGTTTTTCCCCATACGTTGGGGCCTTTATAGGGGCTTCTGACAGTGGAGGGGTTAAATTCGTACATGCAATTACAAGTACATTGCATGTACGAAGTACATTACAAGAAAATTGCAAGTACAAAAAAGTACTTGCAATTTTCTCTTATTGTCATCAAACTTATGCGAAGTTAGCGCGCAGCGAGACTCCTTCCTTAATCCAACCAATTTTTTTTTCGGTGAGTTAAAAGTTATTTGAGTTAAAAGTTATGTATTTTTTTGTTGCTTTAGGTAAATAAATAAACTTACCACCCCCATTCTTCTGGCACAAGTACGGAAACCTCCATATATTACCGAGCCCAACGCTGTAACCGATGATGCTAAGGAAGAATTGCATCTTTCCACTCCACGCAGCTCTGTTTTCATTGCCATCCTGTCCGGCAGCCGGTGCATTCTGATTTGAGGTCACGACTATGGTCACGTTGTGTCCACCCTGTCGTTCCTCGTTCAGGGGTGCCAACTCGTGCCCGTTACGCGTATTCTCAGACTTCGTCACCATTCTCGTATCCTAATCTTTACCCCCCTTTTTAAAATTTATTTTTATTTTACCTTAAACGAAAAAACAAAAACAGAAATTCTCTTCGACACTTTATCCTCGTTAATTTTTGTTTATATACTTTTTCTCTTATCTCACTTTGTTGTATCTCGTTGCTCGAATATTTGATTCACTTGGTTATCAATCGATCACAGAGTAATCCACGAATAATGAGAAGAACAGCGACAGTAACGCGAAACAATAAATCTCCGTTGACGATTAATTCGCAATAACGACGATGTAGATTCTTCGATTAGAAAATTATTACACTCGTACGAGATGGAAGGCATTCCTCAGTTTGAAGGCATTTATACAGTGTACATTTTTTTCTCTCCTATCGTCCGATATCCTTTATTATTATTTTTTTTTCGCTCTCGCCACGTCCCAGTGTCGTAAAAACTTTATCCGATTTTCAATCCAGCCAAAATATAACGTGTATACATATATATATATATACAAATATATATATATCGTTTTTTTTTAATATCCTCGAGACTTTTCTTCGAATTTTTTCTTCCTTCTCCTTTTCGATAAATTCTTCAGGAACTCTCGCGACAATTACACTTGAGCTTTGTTTGTGAACGGTGCAATATTGTTTTCTTTTGTCTCGTGCGGTAAAATTTGAAATTTGAAAAATGTTTTGTAATTTTTTTTTTTTTTTTTTTTGTCCGTCGAAGGTTAGCGACGAATTATGGAAACAACGTTTCGGATGTTGAACGCGGGAGCAGTTCGGTGAGCGTTGGCTTGCCCGTGCGCGGGTCTCGCGAGACTCGATTGCCGCGGCGATTCAGCGTCGTTCCGGCTCCTCCTCCTCCTCACCGTCGACGACGTCGCAGCTAGAAACGTATTCGACCAAGTTCGCCGTTAATCAGGCACGCTTCAATGAAATTCCCCTCGTCGTTGTTGACGTTTTCCCTCCGTCGTAAAGCCCGATCGAGGTGCGGAGCGAGGTCGGTCGTTGCGCGACGAGAAACAAAAATGAAAACCGAGTGGAAACAGCGAAACTCGCCCAGTAGGTGAGACCAGTGTCGATCGGACCTCAAAATTTTTTCCACTTAAAAATCACTCGATGTCGCCGATTTTACACGTCGAATTGTGTCGAGCCCCGTGGAAGCCTCCGAGCCAATTTCGCGACCGGTTTGGAAGCGAATAATTCTTGGAAAATAATAACAATATTTACATGATTATGTTTATATTGACTCTTGTGTTGTTGTTCTTCGTGAGAGTGGGGGGGAGGTCTCCGATGGACTGTACGCGTTATCAATGGCCTCGATCGGCTTCCCTCGGGTTTTTGCACACGCGACAATTTCGACTCACCGGGGTGTCCGGACACAAACCGACGCACACGTGCGCGCGCTCTTGCGAGCCGATTCTCCCGCGGATGACGATTTGGACACTCGGAAATTTTTTTTTTGTTTTTTTTTTTTTTTGAGAATTTACTAGCGTTGTTGTGTGTAGGTTTATATTTATATATATATGTTATATATATAGTTATAGCATATAGCACAGCCCTCGATGATTTCTCGTGGCCAACTTTCGGAGCCTCTGTTCTAGTAGCGAAATTTTCCACTACTCTATAGCCTCACGCTTTTCGATTAACTCTCAAATTCAATATCGTTCAACGACTTTAAACTGAGAATTTATTTGATTTCGATAAAGACAGGATTTTTTTTTTTTCGTGAGATCGGGAAATATATTTTCGTGGATTATTTTTTTTCTTCGGATTTTCACGCCGTTCGCGTGGCGTCGAAATCGCGCGGTGAACGAATTTAGTACGATATATTACAGTGTACGATATACGTGGATTCAATATGAATTTATATTGCAATTTCCTTTTTGTTAAATGTATTTATTTATTTTTATTATTTTTTAAAATTCTCGATTACTTAAATTTGATACTCTTGAGGTTGCGTAGGCTGGTGTTGTACTCGGTGTGTATGGAGGCGGGCCTTGCGGATTTCGGACCCATGTATACCGCTTGTGCGCTCTTTCCCCTAGGTTGCTCTAGGTCACCACCCGACTGTAACGTCGCCTTTTATTTCGTGCGATTTTCGCGGCTCTCGGACGACTGCCCAGCCCCGCTATCGCGACCACCGTGCGCTGCGGGGTTTCTCTTTAATTTTTTGTTTTTTTCCTCGATTTTTTGCAAGTCGATTATTTTTATTAAGTTTTCGTTTTTAATTTGAAATTATTGTTTAAAAAAAAAAATTGATACCGATTACGCTTGTCGTGCGATGGTGGTGTGTCTCGTGCGAGAGCCGATAACAAACTGAAGGGAGGCGACACGCGCACGGTGCCGCGCGGCGTCGCGTCGAAATACCCCATCTCCGTCGCTCTCCCTTGTCCCTCGTCGAATACGCGGTGGGTCAAAAAAGACCGACGTCGTTCGGATTTCGCCGGGGCTCTCGATTGGCCGAAAATTTCACTCGGGCAATCGTCCTACGCGGTTTAGGTTTTTTTTTTTTTTTTTTTGATAATCGAGGGAAAGTTGTTGTAGAGGAATTAACGAAAAATAGATCAAGAAACGGTTTTGGCAATTTACCGTTCGAAATAATACAGTGAAATAAATAAATCGTATCGATAATGCAATTTTCATTGAGGCAGGCACGATACAATTGTAAAAAAAATGCTCTTCGATAATTTAATCAACAAGGATCAACGGTCTGCAAAAACTGAAGTTTGTTTATCGACCCACTTTGAGAAAAGAGTTTATTTAATGTTGATCAATCTTTTTTTGAACGTCGCAAGATAAATATTTAGTTATTGTCACTAACTTTTAGTAGAACCAGATAATTTTATTATAACCGAATGGTTTTAGTTGTTTTGGGTTAATTAAATTACATTTGGCACAGCTAAAAATTGTCAACAATAAATGTACATTCGTTTCATCATATCCAACAAAAAATTCGTTAACATTAAACTCTTATCCCACTGCAACCGCGAATGGTAAGATCTAAAAATAGAAAAAAAAACTATCCAGATTAGTCGAAACTGTTGAGCGCCAGTTTTCGAAATTCCCGCCATTAGCCTAGTTGAGCCGTCGCGCGCTCAAGCCCAGTTCGTTGCGAGGGCACCTTAACCGGGCCGCAACCCCTCCGCTCATCGATCGCCCGCTGGCTCCGCGGAGGCGTAGCCAGTGACGTTGCATCCTCTATCCTGCCTCGACCTCACTACATTCAACGCACATACACATTTACACACGCCATGCCACATATCGACTTCTGAGAGTCACAACGACCCATCTAATCTCGTTCTCCATGTAAAACCCCGGACATACGCCCTATCGTTTCCCATCCATACATGCAAACCTTGCGTCTGTACCGTCCGTTTCCTGCCCTTCACCTCTCTCACCCCTTGCCACCGATCTCGCGGCCTCGTCCGCGAAACCTACTGCTTCCCTACACCGCTTGACGCCGTTGGCTCGTCACGTGACGTAGCAGCTGGAAACCTCTTCATCCCCTGCACGCCCCTCGCTCGTCCATCCACCGGTTATACCTACGGTGATGTTACTTCTTTTTATACATGTTCGTTTCGTAGCGTTGGAGCGTGTGTTCGATACAGGGAGACGCGAGCATGTAAAAGACCGCCAGAGTTAATAGGTGAATGACGGTAGTCTTTGCGACTGAGGAACTCGCAGCCAGTGTACTATGCACTCTAAATAAAATCGATGTGAGGCGGGAGGATCTTTTTGCGGCGAGTGGATTCTCATTTCCCGCTAATAGAATTCTCTTGCATCAAATGGATTTTATTTACCGTGCGTTAATGCTTTGTAATTTACAGCTATGGGGACGTAAATGTAGCTCAGGTGCGCTTCGCCGATGGTCGGCAGGTTGGCAGCCGATGATCGGATCTCGATGGATGCCCAACATTGGCTAATGTGTCAATTGACAGCCACTCCAGCGTTCGGCTGAATAGTCGGCAGAATGCTGATTACCAGAGTTGAACTGGCGCTGGCGTAGCGTCGTAATGATGCGTGTTCGCTCAGAACGCAGTGGATTGAACAGGATTTTTTTCCTGTTCTAACGTTTACTGGCGTTGGATCGCCGGGAAACGCATAACTTCCGTCTTTTTCCCTAGCAGGGAGTCGGGAGTGAAAAGTGTATTGTGATGAGTTCAATGTGTGAAGATAAGAAACTACAACAGAGCACACTGTAGAATGATAAAAAAAAGTATTGAAAAGTCCCGCAAAACCATTACATTTTCTTATTGGTTATTAATATTTTTCATTCAACGTTGGCTGGAAATCGGCAACCGACGTTGGGCCGAAGTCATCATCCCGACGTTAAGTGGTCGTTGGGTCTACATTGGTGACCAGCGTCGGGTCGACTTTCTAACTCAGGCGGTCATAGTTGGTCCAACGTCAGCCCGGTTCTGAAACCGCACCTGGGAGGTTCACGTATAAAAGGCTCATAAGAGCAATCCGAGAATGCGAACCGACAAACGCCTTGGAATTGGGGACAAAAAGGACCGGTGCTGTAACACTACAAAAAAAAAGCCCTTGAACATAATCGGCCGTGCTGATACCGATACCTAAACCCCGCTCGTACCCCCTTGCGGCTGCTGGTTCCCTTTCACCCTCGCATCTGGCGGTAATTCTCTTGCATACCCTTTATGAGACTTACCTACTCTACAGGACCTCGACGGCCGGAATGCGGAGGTGTGTTCTTTGAACCGCATCGATTGGAGGGAGGACCAAAGACCTATGGGGAGGGATCTATTTTTCTATAATAGGTACGTACTTGTCGAGTACAGTCGAAACTCCAACATGGCACCTGATGCTCGGACAATTCAAGTAGGGGAGCGCGGGGCAAAATGGTACACCGGGTTAAAACGGGATAATGTGACAAAACTCAATTCTCCAATAACTTTTGGATGGTGGCGATGGTGGTACGTGGGACAAAACGGGTTCAAAAATCTGGATGTATCGTTGGGACGAAATGGGGCATCAAAAGATCAATGGAAAATTGAGTTTTGCCCACGCTGTCCCGTTTTGCCCCGCTGTGGCATTTTGCCCCGGACTCCCCTATACGCGGCCAACAACGGTCTTGAAACATTTTCGCTGAGCGGTCTTCTTGACAAATTTTCCTGACCGGCTTTTTCTCTTACAGTTGAACATTGATTTTCTTGGGTGTCGTTTACTTTTCCATTCCCCTAGATGAGTGCACTCTGTGGGCACTCCGAGGTTGTCAGTCAAACCACCCCACTCAGTTTGGTCCTGAAGTTTGTTCAGGACGACGAGTGGTGGTAAACTAATGCGGGGTGTAAAATAGTTGTTCATCATCCCTAGCCTAAATTTGGCTCGCGCAGACTTTGCGGCTCAAACCTACGCTTCTGGGTTTCCCTTGTTGCCCCTCTCGTAGAGCATGGCCTACCACTCTGTTACGACACGTTACCAAGTTCAGGCGGTGCGTTCTATCTCGCTTCTATTTTCGAAGAACGCATACCGCATCCCACTTTGCACAGCCCGCTGTGCGCAACCGCCCCCGTCCGTACCGGAACACAATTTTGCCCGCCGTAGATCAGTACGGACCCTCTCTCCCGGTGGAGTTTTTTGTACTCCCTCGCCCACGATAGCCTACTTTCTCCCTCGCAAGCCTACCCTGGCAAGTACAGTGGAAACGCCGTTCATGCGAACCTCAAAAGCAAGTACAGTGTAAGCTCAGTTCACGCGGGCCTAGAAGCGAGTATCGTGGAAGTTCCGTTCATGCAAGCCCCGAAAAACAACTACAGTGAAAACTCCATTCATGCAAGCTCCGAAAAGCAAGTACAGTGGAAACGCCGTTCATGCGAAGCTCGAAAAGCATGTACAGTGGAAACGCCGTTCATGCGAAACTCGAAAAGCATGTACAGTGTAAGCTCAGTTCATGCGGGCCTAGAAGTGAGTATCGTGGAAGTTCCGTTCATGCAAGCCTCGAAAAGCAACTACAGTGGAAGCTCCGTTCATGCAAGCTCCGAAAAGCAAGTGCACTGGGAGCTCCGCTTCAGGCGAGCATGGTTCTCCGATCTATCAGGACCTTGATCGATTTAAGTTAAGGAGACCTGCAAACGAGCCGTCCAAAAAAATGACTCTAATGGAGTTTCCACTGTACGTCGCTCTCAACGCCGAGAACCCGCTAGCATCATCAAACCTCCCCACCTCTCCCCAGTGCACGTATCAGAACGACGCGGTGGAGCTCGGCTCTACACACCCCCGTGACGTCATTCCACAGTTCACCGTTCTTCCTCCACTGCACTGGTAAATGGAAAGATTCTCCCGTGTCGGTGAGCATAAATTCGCCGACGCAGGAACGTAGAGGCGAACACACACTCGGCGCGGATACCCAGGCACGACAGTATCTACATGCACCCTGGTGTTATGAATAGCCACCACCGAGACACAGAAGGGCTTACAGGGAGAATGGGGCAAAATGGACCACCCCCAATTTTTCGCCGCGTAAAAGAGTTTGGTCTCGAGCGAAGGTCCGTTTCGCCCCCAACCCTCCCCTACATCATTTAATAGGCGAAACGATGTGGCCTTTCTGCTTCCCGGCAGTCGATACATAAATGGCGTTGCCTTTTGCATTTGTACATAGACGCTTATACCGTTTATCTACTGCGCCGTATGCTCCGACTCGCATCTGGTTCTCCGTCGGTTTCGCCTCCTATATAGACCCGACCCGCTACTTCTGGCGAGAATGGTATTGGGCAAACATAGGTATAGCGATGGTGGGTTTTTGCGCGCAGCGTATCAACTGGAACCGCGGCCTCGCCAGCCAACCAACCCCCGCCGGTTATGCAATGCTCTCTCACTCGTAACCTTTTAACCCTGTTACGAGTATTTACTGTTTTCCCCGTTTCACCCCTTTGGAGGATCACACGCAGTTCGTCTAGACCGCATTACCAGACTGCCTTTCGCGACAACGTTGCGGTGAACTTGGACAATGGGATACGGACTCGGTCGGCAACGAAAACTGCAATCAATTTTTCGTCGAAGAGTCAACGTTTTGGGTTGAAAACAAAATATCATACGATTCGTCTGGCGCTCTTGGGAAAGCTGTTGATTTAATTTTCTTCGCGAAAGGGTCGGTGAACCCGACGAAATTTTATTAGTTTTTTTTATTAGGCAAGATTGAATTGTAAAACAAGATTTATTTATTTATTTATTAACATCCACGGGACAAGCACTTTTTACAATAGATAAAAATGTTTCGCAAATCTAATCTAAGCACAGGAGGAAATTTAGTCACAGTCTTGCCCGGAGAAGGGATTGCCGGAAAATCCCTGAAATCCCCGGAAAAAGATGGGGAAATTCTTGAGACTTTTAATTTCAAACGTCCGCGAGTGAATTCGAGGAGATGCTGATCGTTCGATACACTCTCGATACAGTGGCTCGTTTCACCCTCGACCTACTTAACTGGGCCGAGACTGCCGACCCATCCAACATTTTCGGCTTTTCGGGTGTACCAGGCCACTCTGGCGGAATTGAACGAGCCGTAGATTCTTTTGCGATACCAACGTCGCGATACGTCCGTGTATAACAGGTTGCCTGTACTTGGGGCGGCTCCACGGAGTAATTGCACCCAGAAAAAGAATTTATTTTACGGCCACCGTTTATTTGGTATTAATTAATTTATTTATTTTTTAGTTTACGGAATAAACTAAAGATTATTATTTAGTTTACGGTATAAGTAAAATATTTATTTGATTTAAATAAATATTTATTTACATTAAGTAAATAGTTACCTAAATGAAATAAATATTTATTTAAATCAAATAAATATTTTGCTTCAATCAAATAAACGGTGGCCGTCAAATAAATTATTTTTCTGGGTGTGTGAATCGACGGTTTTAGTTATCGAATATACTTGGACGAACGAATATCATGATATTGCAGCAGATAGACTGCAGAAGCCCGGGGCAAAACGGACCTTCTCCATTCGAGATAAGACTTTTTGTACCGTCTCGTTAAAGTACCTTTGGCCTAACTAAAAAAACAAACTATTCAAAAAATATATATATAAAATATTAATTACTATCATTATTAATATATTATTGTTTTGTAAATATAGAGTGGAGCGGGGCAAAATGGGGCAGTGAGAGAGATATTTAAAACTTGCATTTTTATTAAAGACGCAATTTTGCAATAATTTCAGGTGTCCGATTTTGCCCCATCGATGCATCTAATTAAAAATATAGAAGGCTATCGCCTTCGTTTTATTCGTGCTCCTACTATCCGATATCAGTCGAAAGTCCCATCTTCGATTGGACAAGTCGATTGGAAAAGTATGTAAAAAAAGCTCTCTTTCTGCACCGCTGAAAATAGACCGCGACGCGGAATAAATTCCGGGAGGCACGGCGTAATTCCGCGTTTAAGTAGGCAAAGTGCAGCTCGGGTCAGACACGCCAATGTGGGATCAGTGGAACGATGAGTTTGCGTAAGCCCGCGGTTGCACGGAGCTTCCACACAGCCGGGCGGGCCGATGATTCGACCAGCCGACTCAGCCATTTCAGCTTCCCTACTCCGTTATAAGCTCGCCCCAACGTCACATCCTCATTCGAGAAATTATTATTAATAACGCATTGTTTGCGTTCCAGTTGATCGTTGCTGGCCCGCTTTGCTCCTGCGAGATTGAACGACACTGCACTCAGAAAAATAATTTATTTTAGCGCCACAGTTTATTTGGTTTAAGTAAAATATTTATTTGATTGAAATAAATATTTATTTCATTTAAGTAACTATTTGCTTAATTTTAATTATATTAATTAATTAAATATGTTAATTATATTAATTGATTAATGAAAATAAATATTTATTTAAATGAAATAAATATTTTACTTAAACCAAATAAACGGTGGCCATCAAATAAATTATTCTTCTGGGTGTGCTCAGCTCAAAAACTACGTCCCAACGAGGCGGCGAAATGTTTGAATGAAAATGAGGAAATAACGGACCAGAGGTTATTTGTCGATTATCCCGAAAACAGATAGGGTGGATCTGCCTGATGGTTACATTACAGCGTTGGCGAGGGAGCGCGTCAAGCGCCGGAGTCTGGCCAGACTGGCGCCAGTGCTGGGATGCAACAGCCATCCGGACCAAAAGCTACCCGCGCTTTGTCTCATGCAGAATTTTGTGCTCTACAAAAAAGGTTACCGGTAAAAACACCGTCGGACGAACCGTTACCGAGTTACGAACGTTTCCACGCATCCAACTGGTATCACCATGTCCGGTAGGGTTGGCCAATTTCGCGGTCGTTTTCCAATACGACAATTTCCAGCGACAATACGCAGATGAGTTTTTGTACATGGAATTCTGTCATCTACAAAGGATTCTTGGGAAAATAACTTCGGACGATTCCTTGTCGAGAAAAAGGTTCGTTAACATTTTTCTTTTAATTTCTTTGAGAGCTTTTTTTATCATGCACGGTAATTTTTAAAAGTGGGAAAAAGGGAAGAATCGTCTTGTCATTTTTCGTGACAATACGACGATTCTTCGCGAATTCTCATTCCGCGCCATATCGATCGTACGGCGACTGTTACATCTCGACGTAATCTGCCGCCTCTTGCCACGAGTCCCCACACTCCATAAGAGTTGGATACAATTGCATGGGAACATAGATCCCTCGGCACT
>JAPYZC010003699.1:0-13832 GCA_030522665.1 Ichneumoninae sp. A BG-2022a | reverse complement strand
GCGCGTAGAGACCAAAAAAAGGACGTGCGAAAAATATATGTTAGATATTAAATTTTTCGCCCTGCAATGTATTCTGTATCGATCGGTGCTGGGCGTGCTACAAATACTTTTTGAGTACAGGCTTGCATTACGGATACTCGATGAGTAAGAAAACAGGACGCGCGAAAAATTTATTTTAAATATTACATTTTTCGCACGGAAATACATGATTTATATATCGGAGCTGGGCGGACGGCTTAGCACTGAAATAACAGGTACTTGTTTGACAGATGACTTACGTCCTCGCCTTACTTTCTAGAACCCCTGCAACCGTGCAACGCGCCGCCGGTCTTACGCCGGCTAAACCGTAAGCGCGTAGGGACCAAAAAAAGGACGTGCGAATAATATATATTAAATATAAAATTTTTCGCCCTGCAATGTATTCCGTATCGATCCGTGCTGGGCGTGCTGCTCAGCACTGAAGCACCAGGTACTTGTTTGGTACTTCAAATACGTACTTGAAATACACAGGTACGCTTTTTTTGCGATTTCAAGTACGACGTCCAAATACTTTTCGAGTACAGGCTTGCATTACGGATACTCGATGAGTAAAAAAACAGGACGCGCGAAAAATTTATTTTAAATGTTACATTTTTCGCCCAAAAATACATGATTTATATATCGGAGCTGGGCGCACCGCCCAGCACTGAAATAACAGGTACTTGTTTTGCACTTGACTTACGTACCTGAAGTACGTAAATCCTATTAATATATGATTATCTATAATTTATCCTATTAATTAATTATCCTATTAATATATGATTATCTATAATTTTAACAAGAACTTAGTTTAAACATTTTTTTTTATTCCATTTAAAAAAATTCACAACAGTCCCCTTTAATTTTTTTATGACATTTTTTATGGATTTTTTGTAAATAAAAAAGTGTATAGATAAAAACTGCCTCGAATCGACGAATTACAAAAATTTCAGTTAGCTAGTTTTTACAATGAGAAAACCATGTGCAATATTTTGCACATGAATCGTTTTGAATCGTTTTTTAAGGCTCAGGTAAAGCTTAACGCTGCGAACCTGATAGCGAAAAGTACTTTTAAAAAGTATATACTTTGTATTTGAAGTACTTTTCGGTACTTTGACCAGCTCTGGTATATTTGTGGTATATTTTTCGTATAGCCTGTATACATATTTTTCTCTTTTTTATATTTGTTCGGATAGTCATATCTCGTAATATATGAATTGTATTTTTTAAAAATGTGTGAAAAATATCTTTAATATATGAAAAATATATTTTCGCATATACTTTGTTTTTCCATGAGGGTGGTAAAAAAACCACGGGAGGGGGGGAGGTGCGATGCAGCAGAGTATGCGAGACTGCGTCGCGAGGGAAGTGAGCAAAAAGAGAAGAACGGCGCGTCGAGTTCTATTGACTTGACTCTCGAGAGCCTGCCACGGTGTCTCCTTGCACTCGTGCCACGGGCAATTTATAAAGCGTTGGAAACAAACAGAGCGCCCGCAGTAACTTTGCGAGAAGGGCGCTGAGTGGCCCTACGTACCTTGAGGCGATATGACACCACTCTTCCCCGGCCGAACGCGTGCTTGGTCGGTAACTAAAACTGTAATACATTTTTTTCAAACAATCCTGTCCATTTTCACTCCCACAAGATAGGCATAAGATACGTTTCTAGTGAAAGATATGATGGGCGAATAATGAAAGGCCCTTGGGAGGTTGGAGCGCTTCGCACTAGTCAAATGAGTGCCACATTTTTTAAAGCCGTCGAATATACAAACTTTTACGCATCTATTGATTATAATGGTTGGTTATTTGTGTTTCAGCCAATGTCAAGACCTACAGAAACATTAATTGTAATTAATTGTTATGGACTTGCAAAAATATTAACGGGTTTGTACTAATTTTCGGAAAGGTATTCGTTTAGTTTCTTCAAAAAATAACCCGCATTTTTTCCTCGATTTTGATGTATTACGGCTCATTCTCCTACTTGAAAGATGCTCTACGAATTCACCGTCCAGATGTTCGATAGTATTTTCCGTTTACAAAATGACAGCCTTTTGGTTATCCATCGACGAAATTTCTTCATAAACAAATAGCTGTCATTTTTAAACGCAAAATACTATCGAATATCAAGACGGTGAATTCGTAGAGCATCTGTCAAGAAAGAGAATGAGTCGTAATACATCAAAATTGAGGAAAATTACGGGTTCATTTGGGGGAAAAATCTGAACGAATATGTACGTTTTAGAAAATTAGCAGAAACCAGTTGACATTTTTGCAAATCCATTGCAATTAATGTTTTTCTGGATTAAGGACACTTGCTGTAAGACAAATAATCACTATAATGAATAGATGCGTAAAAGTTTGTCTAAACGGCTTCAAACTTGTAGCGCACATTTGGCTACTGTGAAGCGCTCCAACCTCTTTAACCCTTCAACAGTAAGAAACTGTGACTCGAGCAGGCAAAATTTGTCAGAGCTTCGCCCAAAAGGCGAACCGCGAAACCTCGTTTCCACCCCGGTGCATTATTGCAAACGACCGAAGAGACAGAGCCACGTCCGGCCGTCGTTTGACCCGGCGCAGAACCCACGTCCCTTCTCGATAACCCTCTCCGTACGATTCAGGGGAGTTCGAGCGGGACGGGGCGAAACCGTCGGAATCTCTCGACGTACGTACAGAGACGTGCTCGGTCGGTAAGTAAAACTGTAATCAATTATTGTAAACAATTCTGTCCATTTCCGCCCCAAAGATACGCATAAGATAATTCCTTACTAAAAGCTATCAAGGAAACCCTACGAAAATATATTGTATGTAAGTCGTATCAATTATGGATGTCTCGAAGCCTAGCCCATACACTGAGAATTTTTTTTTTGTTTGAATTAACCAAAAGTCACAGTGACATACGTTCAAAGCTGTTATTTGTTTGGTACACATAAACCATTGCTTTGTTAAACGATTACTTGCTTCAATTTATTCAAAAATTGTCGATTGAAACAAAAAAAATTTATTTTACCAACAAAATACACCTTTGGCCGTATGTTACGGCGCATTTGCTTAATCAAACAATTTCGTTTTCTCAGTGTAAGTTTATTAGTTTTTACCCGGCACGTTGCTCTGTTATCTTCTCTAGGATAAAGATGGAGGTCAGACTGGCCACCATTCACACACGACGATTTATTATAAAGAAGACTATTCACCGTTATGATCCTGCGCAAACATGTACGCTCTCTCTATAGCCAATGAGGTAGCTTGATCATATGTTACTTCTGTCCGATACACTGAGGAAAAGAAATTATTTTACTAAGCAAATGCGCGGTGACATACGTTCAAAGGTGAATCGGTTGGTACATCAAAAATGTTTATTTCAATCGACAAATTTTGAATAAATTGAAGCAAATAATCGTTTAACAAAATAATGAGTTATCTGTACCAAACAAATAACAGCTTTGTACGTATGTCACCGCGACTTTTGGTAACATACGTTAATGCAACCAATTTGTTTTTCTTAGTGTACACACTGTAAAAATAAATTGTAAATTTAATGTACTGGAACTGGAAATTTGCTGACATTACTCATATTAATTAAACATTAATGTACTTTGCCTGTAAAATAAAAATACCAGATATTAAAACTACAAATCTTTTGCTGCAAAATTTACAAAAATGTTCATGAAAAATACAAATTTTATTGTAAAATTGCAACGCACATGTGTTTGAAATTTCAGAAACGTTTTATGTAAAAAAGCTTCCAATACTGTTCATTAATTTTCAAACAAAATTTTTTTACAGTGCATATCCCGCTCAGGCAACACTTTCTCGTTCCCAATTCCATCGAGAATCTCTATTACGAGGAAAATCTAAACATCTTATTACACCAAAACGATCTCGCTGGCATTAACGGCCTCTTCTATTTCCTTTCAAACTGCTTTAAACTCAGAGACTCGTTATTAGCCATATGATTCTCGACCTAGATTTTAGTCTAGAAACGTTATAAGCAACTATGCGGAAATTGTACAAAATAGTCTAACTCTGTTATGGCTACTCCGCACCATGAATCCCCGTGTTCTTACGTATCCTTCATAAAATATACATCTATCTACTGGCAGATATCTCCAGCGAATAACGAAGGGCCCTTAAGACTTCGGCAGTAAGAATCTGTGATTCAAGCGGGCAAAATTTGTCCGGGCTTCGCCCGAAAGGCGAACCGCGAAACCTCGTTTCCACCCCGGTGCGTTATTGCGAACGACTGAAGGGACGGAGCCAACTTCGGCAGTCGTTTGACCCGGCGAAGAACTCACGTCCCTTGCCTTCTCGAATACCCTCGTCGTGCGATGCAAGGGAGTTTCAGCGGGCAGGGGCGAAACCGCCGGAATCATTCGAGGTACGTACAGAGATGTAAGGCGATAGCCGGACGACGAACGACCACCGAGCAAGCCCGCGGGAATCGAAGGGTGGTATAGATACATCGATATTCCGCGGTACACGGCTATCGCCCCATGGCGGAACAATTTTATCCAACCTTCCTTCGCCCTGGGGTCCGGATATTGGCGAAGGCCGAACGCTCGAGAAATATAGACATATATATATCGGGAGTGAGGTCTTATCCTTCTCAAGTCTTCGAGCCTGTCCCGTATTTCATCCTTCCTCCACCCCGGCAAATGCGCCCCTTCCGTATACATATCGGAGCGACGAAATCTCAACTATGCATCTCTCTATCCGTCCTCCCAGAGCTCACTGCCGCTCTCGCTCGGAATCGGCGGAATCGATCCTCCCGATAGAATATCTCGGGTAAATTCGATGGAATGAAATACGGAGATGCATATCGAATTACTCTGGTTATTACCAGAGTAATTCGCCCATTGCTCGTCGGCGGAATCTATTAACCCGCGTCCCCGTGCACCGATCGACGAATGGCGCTTTGTTCTGTAACGTATAACGGGAATTCACATTTAGTTTAAACAATATTCCTGGAAAAAATAAGAAAATCGTGCTGTATTCAATATTTACTTACAGACATTTTTCGATTAACTCTTTGCATTTGTTTGTCAGTTATTTGTTAGTATTATTAATTTATAGATAAATAAATAACATTATTCCTTAATGTTTCAGTCGCATGTAGTTTAAATAATATTCCAGAAAAAAAAGAAAATCGTGCTCTGTTAATTATTTACTTAGAGACATTTTTAGATCAACTCTTTACATTCGTTCACCTGATTTATTGTTAGTATTATTAATTTATAAATAAAATAAAATCGTCCCCAAATGTTTCAGCCAGCCCTTCGACACAGTTCTTTGACGAAACGGTAGATACGATACAATCCGAAATACAGCTTCAAAGGGTTGAAGAACAAAGCTTTATTTATTTTTTACAAAATAAAAAAAAAACTATAAATCAAGTATCGGATCTTCCCGTCTGTCATACATTCCCAATACCTCTTCCACACGTCAACCCGACCGAGCGTTGTTTAATCCCATACATTGTTCGTTATTTTTATTTTCACCTTTTTTCTTTAACTCTGGCAATTACAAAGCGAAATAGGGTAGACAGATAGACCGCGAAAGATCTGGGGAAACATGCAGAGCCCAGGCATTTGTGGAATTGCTGTTCCATTTCCGTGAGTCATCAGGGAGCCGAGAGCAGCGTACGGCGAAGGAGGGGAAGGGGTGAAATGCGAGATAGACAGAGAATGAGAGAAGAAGCGTCTGCATCGCTTCGACTGCCGGGGGCGGTCGAATTGTTTACGCTCGCTCTCGGCAGCCCCTCGGCACGTTGCCCGAAGCTTCTGCCTCTGTGGGGAGGGGGGGAGGAGGTGGCTGCGTGGTACGAGGGTGTAAACAGCCGACAGTCGTTACAGAGCCAAAGTCGGGGAAAACGATTTTGAAGGGCTGGTATCACGGTCTCGGCTCATGCCGCTTCCTCTCGGCATTAAAAATGTTAATACTTCGAGGGCTGATGTTGCAATTTCGAATAACGATGTTACTTTTTAATTTGAAATAAAAAATTATAGAAATATAAATTGTTGAATTAATTTCGAAGCATTCTATTGCGTAAAATTTCGTCACGAAATTAACCGGAGAAATTGCGTGTGCTGTTTCGTTATACTGGGAAAAAAAATGGTTGGATTAACCAAAAGTCGCGGTGACATACTTTCAAAGCTGTTAATTGGTTGGTACAAATAAAGCATTGTTTTTTTAAACGATTATTTGCTTCAATCTATTAATAATTTGTCGACGGAAACAAACATTTTTGTTGTACCAACAAAATACACGTATGAAAGTATGTCACTGCGCATTGGCTTAATTCAACCATTTATTTTTCTCAGTGTACAGAATCAAAGCAGGAGAAAACGATATTTCAGGGCTGGTATCACCATCTCGGCGTTGAAAATGTCAATACTTCGAGGGCTGATGTTGCAATTGCGAACCACGATGTTACTTTTTACTTAAAAAAAAAAATTAAAGAAATATAAATTGTTGAATTAATTTTGTAGAATTTTTTTGCGTAAAATGTCATCACCAAATTAACCGGAGAAATTGCGTGTACTGTTTCGTTAAATAACCAAAGCCGGGGGAACGATATTTAAGGGCTGGTATCACCGTCACGGGTCATGCCGCTGCCTCTCGGCGTTAAAAATGTTAATACTTCGAGGGCTGATATTGCTATTTCGAATACCGATGTTACTTAAAAAAAAAAAAAATTAAAGAAATATAAATTGTTGAATTAAGTTCGAAGCATTCTATTGCGTAAAATTTCGTCACTAAATTAACCGGAGAAATTGCGTGTGCTGTTTCGTTACACTGAGAAAAAAAATGGTTGGATTAACCAAAAGTCGCGGTGACATACGTTCAAAGCTGTTAATTGGTTGGTACAAATGAAGCATTGTTTTGTTGAACTATTATTTGCTTCAATTTATTCATAATTTGTCGACTGAAACAACCATTTTTGTTGTACTAACAAAATACCGCGCATTTGCTTTCTCCATTTCTTTTTCTCAGTGTACAGAACCAAAGGCGAGGAAAACGATATTTAAGGCGTTGAAAATGTTAATACTTCGAGGGCTGATGTTGCAATTTCTAACAATGATGTTACTTTTTATTTAGAAATTTTTTTTTTTTTAATATAAATTGTCGAATTAATTTTGAAGAATTTTTTGCGTAAAATGTCATCGCCAAATTAACCGGAGAAATTGCATGTGCTGTTTCGTTACAGAACCACAGCTGGGGAAAACGATATTTAAAGGCTGGTATCACCGTCTCGGCTCATGCCGGCGCCTTTCGGCGTTAAAAATGTTGATACCTCGAGGGCTGATGTTGCCATTTGGAATAATGAAAATACTTATTCATTTTTTTTTATAAAAAAAATAGTTAAATTAATTTTAAAGCATGTTTTCGTAGAATTTCCTCACCAAATTAATTAACCAGGGAGACTACATGCATGTTTCGTCGGTGTTTAGTATACGAAAAACGTACAAACATTTTTTATTCTCTCTCAAATATCTCGATGCCGATAGAGACCGATATTATCCGTAATTATTAATATTTCGAGGGCTGAAGTTGCCATCCCGAATACTGAAGATATTTTTTAATTAATAAAAATAATAATAAAAGAAATATAAATTGTTTAATTAATTTTAAAGCATTTTTGTTTTATAAAACCTCGTCACCAAATTAACCAGAGAAATTGCATGCGCCGTTTCGTCGGTGTTTAGTATACGAAAATCGTGCGAATTATTTTATGCTCCCTTAAATATCTCAATACCAACGAAAATCGATATTATCCGTAATTATTAATACTTCGAGTGTGCTATTTCGTTGCTTGTGTTATTTCGTTGCTATTTGGTAATATACGAATATCGTGCGAAACTTTTTTTATGCTCCCTTAAATATCTCAACGGAGATCGATTTTATCCGTACGCGAAAGATTCGAAGCTTTAATCTCGCCCCATTTTTTTTCCGGTTCCAAAAACTGGGCAACCCCCGTCCGACTGGCACTCGTGAGTTCGGAGACGTGTACCAGCCGCTGCACGAAGCCTACACAACCGTGTAGAGGTAAACCCGGCCGGGTCAACAACTACACTTATGCTCAGCGAATTGTCAGAACTATTGGCGTTGGATGCGCATAGTTTAAGCTTCGTGCAGCAGGTAGGCGAGCACACACATACACGCTGCATTGAAGCCCGGTCTGCATCGAGTGTGCAACATATATGTGCGATGTGTACCGCGATTTACTACTGCCAGCAGGAACAGTAGTGGAACGCAGTGGCAGTGGTTGCTGCTCGTACATATGCTCACCGATTTGGTACGGTATGGGTGAGGTCGCGGATATAAGTACAGTAGACGACCGCGTAAGTTGCACGCTCGGGAACGAAGACGAAGGCACAACTGGATAAGTTGGATTCCCCACTACCTGCACCCATAAAAATTATTCATTTGATTTAAATAAATATTAATTTGGCTTAAATAAACATTTGCTTTAAATAAATATTCATTTGGCTTAAATAAATATTTGATTTAAATAAATATTCATTTGGTGTAAATAAATATCTATTTTATTAAAATTAATATTTATTTAATACCGATATGGGAACATATCAACAAAATAAGCTCTGACTTCGGACAAACATACCTAGAAACTATTACAAGCTTATGCAAAAGCTGATCTCCAAATGTAAGACCCAAACACAAATTTCCGACGCACACAATAATCGAAATCCTGAACATACTCCAAAACACATAGTCGCATTTAATCGTCCTAAAATGAATCATGTACAACACCATCGCAGTCACATTCTTCCTTGAAAATAAAGGCAGACAAGCAGACAAATAGGAGCTACACGGACTGAACGACTCCAGTCGATGGCCCATTCGGCAAAGGAAAATACAATCGAAACATTTGCAAACACCGCCTTACGCATGTAAACAGTCTGACCAATACAATTCTTGTACTACTACTATTACTATTTATTTAATTAAAATAAATGTTTATTTAAACCAAATAGATATTTATGTGCGTGACGCCCGTCAAATACTTTTTTTTGCCTGTGTGTGACTCAGTACTTGCCCAATCTCCCTTTCCGTGCAAAAGCTTGGGGCATGAACAATAGGCAGTAAAACGAAATGGAAGGGATACACAGTAAAAAATAACTTCGTAAAATTGGAATACGAAGTTTCGTAAAAATAGTTTAGTTAAATAAGTGACATGTTCGATTGTTCAGTTTACAAACCTCTATTTTTATTTCCTGTGTCATCAACAATTTTAGTTTGTACTTTTGTCTGTAAAACTAGAGACGAATGGTGTGATTGGAAAATTAAAAAATACAAAAAGTGAACGTTTATGGACGATAAGTTGTTGTAAAAAGTTCAAACTTTTTTTTTCCTGTGTATTTAGTTTACCCGACATGCAGGTAGACGGACTTCCACTGAAGGCCGATCGAACTTACGCGGTTGTGCTTTGTCCGACTTATCCGGGCGCTAAAACTTATCCGGATGCAACTTACGCAGTTGCCTACTGTATATATAAATGCACAGTGAATCGCCGCGTATTTTGCATGGACATGGAACTCGACTTGCACGTATCATCAACGTGGATATCGATGACTATGGGTAGTGCATATATATGTATATATATATGTATACAATCATATGTCGACTGGTAAACAGAAAGGCGTATGTGTGCATATGCCGTATGTGGATATCCGTGAAAATGCGTGTGTTCTACAATGAGTGGTTTTCTACGAAAGTTGTAACAAATCCCACCCGATGAAACATTTTTAAAAAAATTGAATCACAGTTGTGAAGTTTATATAACGGAAGGCTAAATAACCGTGCACGAGTGCAAAACAGACAAAATAAAAATTCTGAATCCATTTTTCTCCGAAACGATTTTATAGAATGAAAAAACGTTTCGGAGAAAAGTACAGTACACGACCGCGTTTCTCCGTTTCTCGGGAGCCAATCCAATTAGACACGACCGCGTATTTCCGATACCCCACTACCTGCCCACCGTCCCTTTCCATACGCAAAAATTGTCGGAATTACAGCAGTGACGATTTCATTCGCAGGTAGCAAAAGGGAAAGAGTCGTTAGTTTCCCCACCAGGTAACGGACCTTGAGAAGGCGCCGAATTGGACTTACGCGGTCGACATTTTCGGAAATACGCGGTCGTTCGGAATTATGCGGTTGGGAGAAACGCGTTCGTGTACTGTAGTTTCAAAAATATTTTAAGACTATGTTGATCTTAATACCCACCTTAAGTGAAACGAGAGTCTACAAACCGATATGAAAAATGAAAAAAAAAATCTCATCAGCTAATGCGGCGTCGGATTTCCGGCTACTTTCCTCAACATCTGCCCACTCTCCCTTTCCGTATAAAAATTTGGAACAGAAACGATTCGATAGGCAGTAGAACAAAATAGAAGGGCTTCTTCGTCCCCCCCCGCCATCCGACGCGGCCGGTCGGTGAAACTTATCTGAATCTAACTTACGCGGTTCTCTACTCTATATATAGATATAAATATATATGTACACTGTATCCCCGCGTATTTTGCGCGGATATGGAACGCGACTTGCACATAACATCAACGTGGCTATCGACGAGTATGAGTAATGCATACATATACATATATATTATATATGTATCGTATATATTATAGATATATATAGGCTGACAAAAAACAGAAGGGCGTATCGCGCACCGTCGACCACGCAAAACTACGCTGGATACGCCCTTCGGTTTCTCGGCAGTCGATACATGCATATGTCGTATGTGGATATCCATGACGATGCGTGTGCGCGTACGTCGGTGTGCATGTACGATAGAGAGACCGCGCTCCCGTATACATATGTTCCGGACCGGCCGATACATTATGTAGAAGCATAACCCTGGCATGTCCGTGTGTAGGCGATCGCGTCCATAGGATGCAACGGAGCTTGCGGCTCTCTGTCTCTCCCGCCCCTCGCATCGGGCACGGCTTGACCCCCCAGCTCTTTACGCCCCGCGACCGCCCGCCAACCACCGCGAGCGCTGCAAAAGCAAATCTCTATGAATAAACAAATAACTTTGATGCGAGAGGGAGAGAGAGAGAGAGAAAGAGAGAGACAGAGAGAAAGTGAACGGAAGAGCGATTTACGAAACGAGGAATGCAACGGGCGGCGCACCGACGGTGTCTTCGAATTTAGAGAGAAAATAAGGAGATATTTTTTTAAGATTGTACTAACATTTTCACCGGATTCACCCAGTGCCATTTGATAAGTGAGAAAATATTTGCTTTGCATTATAACGAGCACTCGACACAACCGTCAGACATTCGTTCGCGCCCCGCTCGCACCGGAAAGAGTCGTG
Source organism: Ichneumoninae sp. A BG-2022a (assembly GCA_030522665.1). Taxonomy (NCBI): domain Eukaryota; kingdom Metazoa; phylum Arthropoda; class Insecta; order Hymenoptera; family Ichneumonidae; species Ichneumoninae sp. A BG-2022a. The sequence goes on along the minus strand of JAPYZC010003699.1, from coordinate 2,482 downwards.
TTTTAAACCTTCCAGGCTCCACGACTGTTCGACATTTTTTTGTTTACTCCAGTTAACGGTTTTTCAAATAATAATAATAATAATAATAATAATAATAATAATAATAATAATAATAATAATAATAATAATAATAATAATAATAATAATAATAATAATAATAATAATAATAATAATAATAATAATAATAATAATAATAATAATAATAATAATAATAATAATAATAATAATAATAATAATAATAATGAGAGCAACAACACTAGTATTGCAACGAGTTACCATAGTTTTATCGACCCATCTGGCTTCCGTCCATTAAACAAACGGAATCCTAAGAATTTTTTTGCGACCTGCTGGTAAGCTCGTGCGCGCCTGTATTTATACACACAAAAACGATTCGCGGCTATCCCCGTCGAAGCTTCGCCCGATCTATATCTGTGTATACGAAGCACGCAAAGATTCTTCCATTAAATATATACGAAAGGACGAGCACGCACGTTGTGCGAAATACGAACGGACGTGGGAGAGGCACGGACGGACGGAGCCGGTGAGAGTGAGGAAGAGCGAGAGGGAGCAAAATAAATTGCAGCACGCGCCACCCTACACACAAGCCCGCACACTTTCCTAACCGGCAGCCAAGCCGGAGAAGCCCGTTCGCGAGACCTCTGCGAATAAATTGCAGCACAAACGCGGCACGCGCTGCAAAACACAACGGCACATACGAGGCGAGAGTTTACCCTCCCCCTTTTCGAACTCCGCACTAGCGGACGGGCGCGTGTGTGCGGTAAGAGAGAACGGGACGTCCCATCATAAATCAAGTCCCCCGAGCGGGTTCGTTGCTCACGTGCACAGGACACGGAGATCGGGATCACGCTGCGATGGGGAATTCGGTGCATCGCGTGTGCTTTTCGATCGAGCGGGTGTTTCACACGGTTCTCCTCGCTAATCACTTCGTCCGGCTTCCCGGTCGCCCGTGGCTGACCTTGCACCGGACTCATCTACTGGCCGGCTACCCCTAATCTCGTCGTCCACCCTCTCCAACCCTCAAGACGCCAGTCACGCTCCCATCGCCACCTAGCGTTATCGCATTGATATATTTTACTTTATTCCGCGAATATTACTTTCATAATTTATTACTATTTGTTTAGTTCGTTTTGCCTTTTTTTATCTTTACTTTTATTTTAGCTAATGTTGTGTACATACTTTGTTCATACTGTGAATAAAGTGTTTACATACACTGTACAAAAATTTTGTTTGAAAATTAATTAACAGTATTGGAAGCTTTTTTACATAAACCGTTTCTGAAATTTCAAACACATGTGCAATTTTACAATAAAATTTGTATTTTTCATGAACATTTTTGTAAATTTGACAGCAAAAGATTTGTAATTTTAATATCTGGTATTTTTTTTTTTTTTTACAAGCAAAGTTCATTAATGTTTAATTAATATGAGTAATGTCACCAAATTTCAAGTTTCAGTACATTAAATTTACAATTTATTTTTACAGTGTAAGTATTACAGTTAGAGTGTAAATTATTTATACTACTGTTTGCTTAGATTCGACTACCTTTAAGATCTTCAAAATCTTACTCCAACGAACTAATTATGTCTCTCAATTGTCTATATTCTGGTATAAGAAAGTTAACATGTTCTCATTTCCCGGAGATAATAGCGGTAGAGAAATTAATAAATAAAATAGCTCATGTGGCATAATGTCTCATTAATTTCGTCAGTGTCCTCGTAATTCACAATAAAAATGAATAGCCAGCTAAACTGCGGCTAATTCTTAGCCGGTCAAACCATCATAGCCGGCTAAGACGGCTTAGTCGACCAAACTATAATGTCGACTAGCCGGATAAGTTTTTTAGCCAACCAAGACGTCTCAACTGTACAGCCCTAATGCATAGTATACTCTGTTCAGCTCAACGTTATATGTGTTATCCGGACCTTGCTGTATACATATTATTACTGCTACTTCAACTCACGATCGCTCTTGAGATCGAAGGTTGGTCCGAACATCGTTGCGTGCTTACGATATATCTTAAGGTCGAACTTAAGATCAAACTTAAGGGCGAAATTAAGTTCGAACTTAAGATAGATCTTAAGCACGGAATGTAGTTTGGGCTAAACTTCGATCTCAAGTTTGATCTCAAGAACGATCTTAAAGTTCACAGCTCTGACTTAACGAGGGAGTCTCGCTGCGCGCTGACTTCGCATAAGTTCGAAAGCAATAAGAGAAAATTGCAAGTACTTCGTAATGGTATAAAAATCTGAAAAAATCATATAGGGTAAAAGTGGTGAATATGGCCCACCTTGATTAACACGTAAATCAATTATATATGGACCGGCCCATATTCCCCACTTTTACCCTACACTAAAGGTACTGGGAAGATTAATTTTGCATAATAATAATTGCAAAATGTTATTAACAAATTTATCAAAAAATTAATTGGTTAACAAATTACCCGGCAACAAAACTTTTTTTT